>JANKKI010000589.1:0-221915 GCA_025175665.1 Cinchona pubescens
TTATACACATCTAGATGTGTATAAGCTTGACAGGTTTATGCTATTTGTATAAGTCATTATGCTTACCAACTTACACAGATGTAAGTTCGCAGCAATTTATTATTAGATTTGGACCAAATTCAGATTTTGAAAGGAATACGTCGTGTAAGTTGGTAGCCATTTATGGCTTTTTGCGTGAAAATTATAAATGTTGGTTAATTAAGCTGTAAGTTGGTAGCAATTTATGATTAGATTTTAACCAAATTCAGATTTTGAAAAATGAATATGTCGTGTACATTTATTTTTCATGTAAATTATGGACATTCACAACAGAACACTACGTAATATAAAATTTACACAATATGCATTTATTATTTTTACTAGGATGTAAGACCGGGTGAAAAAAGATTAGTATAAATACTCACAACATTCTATTTAATGCAAATATTATGTATAATCAAGTATTATTAAGGAATGAAATGTATACTAAAACAATAGTGAATGAATAGCAACAACAAACGAGCAAATTTTCTTATATTAACTAAATTAAATTAAAACTCTAACTCCATGCTGAAAATTGTTAAAACACTCATGCCAAATCCCATCAATACTCTAATTCTTCATTTCTCCTTTGCAATAATGAAAGAATATATTCGTGATTATGATCAATGAATGAAAACATCTATTTTGTGATGTCGAGGGACTTCTTTGCTAATTGGCAACTAAATCTGTCTCTTATACACATCTAGATGTGTATAAGAGACAGGATTTTTTATCGGATTTCAGTATATAGATAATGAAATAGAATAGCATTTAATCTGTTTATTTCATGCACTGAAAAGTGTAAGGTTTGAAATTTAACATCAATGACAATTTGGGAAAAGCATATTAGAAGCCATTTTCTATTCTATTACACGTTATTTTTTCCAACTTTTCTGTGCAACATATCCATTGTAATCTATCATCTAACTTCCAACCAGAAAACTTATTACAAAAAACCAACATCAATATATTATAGTAATTATAAGCATTAATTTTAAAATTCTTTCGTGCATTTCACACTGACAGGTGTATAAAGCATTTATAATCTCAAGATTATATCTGTCTCTTTACACATCTAGATGTGTATAAATTACTGTCTCTTGCAACACATCCCTCAACCAATAAGAGACAGGCCCCAAGGCATAGCCAATGGATACATTTGGTTATTACCATCTCCTCCAACGGTGTACATTAAATGCCCTCCAAACTTCCCTTTTAGGTGACAAGCATCTAAACTTATCACTAGCCTACAACCTTGAACAAATCCATCTTTCTATGCACAGTAAATCTCATAATTAATATTTATGCATGTATTCATCATCAAAAGAATTCAAAGCAATTTCTAACACATCAACAACATTTTCTTTTTCAACCATATATCCTTCATTTCTAGAATTTTGATATGATCTATAATCATCTCTAATCAACAAACATAAGCAGCATATTCCCCTAAGTTGATATTTTGAACAACCTTATCATTTATTACACCATCATAATCTATATTGCAAGAGTCATTAAGTGTATCACCATCCAAGAAATATTCAAAATTTGAGTCATGTTCAGTGGATTCTCATCACTGTCCACAACATATGATTCATCAGATTGATCCGATTCATCACTATTAACAATGTCACCATCTTGGATCACATTTTGATCATTATAGACATTTTCACCATTACCCATATTTTGATCATACCAACATTCTGATTAACATTTTGATCATTACTATCTTGGCCTAAATCATCGTTTTGGTTAACATTTTCACCGTTACCCAGATTTTGATCACTAGATGCTACTTCTTCAATATAAATGCAAATAAATGGTTCATCTCTAAACATTCCAAACATCTCCATTACTACAAGATCACTATTTAATAAAGCAAATTCACTATCTGTCATTTTATAACTAGCATATTTATGGTAGTAAGATCGTTTAGATGGTGAACAATCGAATCTAGACATATAATCGTGGATCAATATTATCGATATCTTCACAATTCCACCCACATATCCAGACCTGGATATGATTAATATAATTAGATTCGAATTCGGATTCGGATCTCGGATAGGTCTACACGTGATCAAAAATTGTGTAACGTGTGATGATGAGCTTTGCACTACAGAAAATTTAAGCCAAATGGCCCAAAACCATAAATGGTCAACAAAAGCAATAAACCACATTAAAGATGTGGACATTAAACATAAACAAATATTTCTCAATACCAAGCATAAAGTAGTTCAAAGACGCGGTCCCCAACCAATATACGTCCATTTAAAAAGTCATACATTTCTCACACTACCTTATCTTCTTCCTTATCACTTGATATTAAATAATTGCATGAAATTCCTTCCGTCAAGTTAGCAATCTTTTTTTCCTTTGCTCCAACTTCAAGTTACTTTGCTTCAATTTCAAGTTCCTTGGCACAATTATTTTAGTATGAGGTAGGAATTTTATGTTTTTTCGTCTCTTATTGCTATAAAGAAAAAGATATAAGGGAAAAGTTTGTAATTTGTCCAGCAGTGTTTCCTTTTTATAATAAAGCTTTTCACATGCCCCACACACCAGCACGTTTTGTTTCCTCCAAATCCGGGACCGCCATTGAACCAGTGGCTGTCTGGGTCATAGCTCAATCAATCCATCGATCGAACCTGGCTACCACTAATTTATGTTTTTTTTTACTAACGTGTATAATTTAAAATGGCTTAAAATATATTTATATAAAATCTAAAATAGAAGGAAACACTATTTTTGGAGAATTATAGTTCTAATACCCAAAATACTAATCAAATTTCTAATGCTGTCTCTTATACACATCTAGATGTGTATAAGAGACAGCTATTAAGGTATTATTTTTTTAAATTACCGATTTTCATTTTTAGCCGTTTCATCCGATTTTTGACAGACCGGATATAATTAGACCGGACCGGTGATTCTTCCGATTCACAATCTGACCGGTCGAACCGGCCGGTTCAATCCAATTTTCAAAACACTGGATAACTAGAAGAACACAATATTATTTCCGTCTAAATAGGGCAATTTTGTCTGTTCACTAAAAAAGTGAGGCTATAATAGTCATTTAATGATTTAGATTAACGGAGTTACCCTTTTTGTTTATTGAATATTGCTATATGCCTATAAAATTGGTTGAGGGGGCGTTTTGCAAGATGAAAGTTCACGGAGACATTTTGCTTTTAACTCTTTAAAGTATTTACCATAGATTGCAATGTCGTTATGAATATAAATGATTAAAAAAAAAAAAAAAACTTAATACTTTTTTAGTTATACTAACTATAGGCATTGTAAGCATAGCAAGGAATATATACATAATAGCAAACAGAGATACATATAAGTTTAATCCTAACAAAACCAAAATTCAATCATTCATAAGTAGATAGATAGGAGCAAATTTTGGTTTTGTATCCATCACAAAAATTGTACTAAGTAGACTAATATGTAATCTAATCCTGCTAAGTAGTTCAACATTGCTGCTATTCGCAAAATAGTATCTTTGTACAAAGTTACTGAGGATTAATTATAGTGCCACAAAAAAAAGCTTAATGGTATTGAGTTAATTTCATGGTTGGGCTGAACACTATATATTCAAAAACTTGTAGCTATAGTTGCATATAAAGTGCATAAACAGCAGGACAAAAGCTTGATATAGTGGCAAGGAAGTTCTCATCTTTTTTTCTAGTCAGTTTTGAAATGCTAGCTTTGGAAGTTTACTTGGCTGAAAGTATTCCTTTTTCCAGATGCTTTCATATTATTTTGTCCTGTTGTAGCTGCAATCAGGGCAAGCAGTGAGGTAGGCAATTGGATGCTTTGGCTGTGGCAATTACCAAGGGAGGCTGCGTATATAAAAGTTTTTAAATCTCATAGAATCTTCTGCTGTACCCAAGTCAAATTTGGTATTTACAAATAAGTTGTGGTAATTGTATTTTTAATTTGAAGCTGATGATAATGCATCTAATATATACAAAGAATACCAACTGTTCTTGCCAAAATATTATTACGGTATTGGATGTTTTGATTGCTTTATATACTGATAATTTCTAAATCACTGTCTCATATACACATCTAAGATAAAGATTAAATCATTCCTGTGATTAAGAAAACAGGTCTAGATGGATTTAGATGTGTATAAGAGACAGGTATTCTTTGTATATATTAGAAAAATTTAAGGCCTGCTATACAAAGAACAGTGTGGCATGATTTTGGTAGTGGTCTGTCAATTACTTCAATAGATTCTTCAAGCAAACCCAAGGGCAGAAATCACAATAAGTTTGGTTAATTATTGCATGAGAAACTTTAATCAATCATTGCTAGTCTTTACACAAATCATCCATGAAGAGCAAGTAAAAATACACTTTCAAAAGCAAACAAAGGTACACATAAAAAAACAGTTCAATAACATTCCCAATTTCGAAGAAAAGATCACTTCTAGAAGTGAATTAACTTTATCAACTTTTTTTATCTATCTCCAAAGCAAAACAAAAGTGGTATTATGAAGTTTTATCTATCTCCAAAGAAAAACAAAAGCCACTTTTGAAGCTAAGTCCCTAGAAAATTACCCAGAAAGCTGAGAAAATCTGCATAACTTTCTCATTCAAATTTCTATAAAGATTGAAACTTTCACACTTAAAATCATAAAAACAAACTGAAAATCCAATCCTTCATTAAAAAATAAACAACTACTGCCATTAGTCATGCATGGACCAACATAAACATCCTATATACCAACATATTTGGGTACGAAAGATTTTTTGGTAAATACACTTGTTTTTAAACCTCTCTATTATAAATTATTATATTCCAAAAGTACAAAACCATAAAACTCACAAATTATGCTCTGATGTATCACCCACATCGTTAAAGCTCACAAATATTAATAACAAAACAATAATTATGCCTCGTTGAAATAAAAGGTCACCAATCTAACACATTACAACAACTACTTAAATTATAATAAGAAATGCAATTCAAATATATTCAACAATGTTGCATGCAGATACAATTCAAAATATGAAGTAATGGAAATGACTTGCCGAGACAAAATGCAAAAGGCTAAAAAATTACCAAGACTTAAGTGAATAATAAAACCCATCATTGATCTCATCAACTGACAACAAATAATCCAAAACAAATGGTATTCTCCTAACAAAAAACACAATGAATCCCCAAAACTGCCATCTGCATTAGTTCAACTTTTTTCAAAATACTAATTTTGAATTAAGTTATTCAAAAAGGATAATGCATTCTCCTAAAAACTCCAATGAACTAAAACCCTCCATTGATGTAGGTTGAATTGATACATCTTTAAAATTTTAGAGAAAAAAACTTTGAATAAGATTAGCTTTCTAAATTTGCTTACTTGAATTATTTCTTTTAAAGTATTGTTTGCAGGATATTATTAAACACTTCAACCAATACATAGCTTGAATTTTTCTCAGATTATAAATTAAGTGTCAAACTTCAATTGATATACTGGGATGTCAATTTATTCTTTGAGAAAACAAATTCTATAAAAGACTAGTCTATCCTACCATCTTCATTGCTCAAGAACTATTCTGACCAATTCATGTTCAGCCCCTGTCTAACTAATGAAATTGAAAGGTTTCCCACAACATTTTCTGAGAAAATTCAAACTTCTAGGATCTTTTTCTTTTTCTATTTTAGAAACACTTAACATATGATGCATTATTTTTTAGCCAAAACAGTCCTAATTATAGCTGTCTAAAATACAGCTATCTAGAAGATATTTGAGAACCCAAATACATCCAAATTTTTAGACAAAGTCTCTACTAAAAAAGGAAACTAAAAAGCACCAATAAGCTGTCTCTTATACACATCTAGATGTATTTTTGTGATGGTACATTACTCCTATATTTGCCTGTCTCTATAGGGCTGTGGGGGCAATCAAAATATTCATATAATTACTTATATTATCAAAAAATCAACTAATAAGTAATTATCAACATATAATTTTTTATCACGCTAAATAATATGATAAATCAGATTATTTTTCTTGTTAAAATTGGATGTCATTAAATAAATATAAAACCAAAAAATCATTAGATTAATATGCTTGTTAAACTTGATGTCCTTAAATTAATATAATCCTAAAAATATCCCAAATTTTTGGATTCTAACATTTCTGTCTCTTATACACATCTAGATGTGTATAAGAGACAGGTATTATACACCAAACAAGTGCTCCATACACTCCACAACGGCTCTTGATGAAGCCAAATTCACATGCATCCATCTTTTCCTTGTATTCTCTCGTTAAACTTTTATTTTTTTTTTCACTCCCTAAATAACTCAAGACCAATTTTTAGCCTACCAAATATTTTACAAATTAAATAAAAATTTCAAGAAAAATTTTTCAAAAAAAAAAAAATCACATGCATGGCATATTTTCAAGATCTAGTCTTTATCTATGGGTTTTTTTATTCCTACTAAATCTTTACAAACACCCAAAAAAAAAAAAGAAAAAATAATATTTTGGCCGAACAGTTGGTATTCTTTGTATATATTCTGTCTCTTATACACATCTAGATGTGTATAAGAGACAGATGCTGTATTTTGAGCATGTTGAATAGCAATCATAAGAGAGAGGAGCAGAGAGAAGAGCAGGAAGAGAAGCAGAGCGACTTTCACACACTGTTTAAGTGCCCATGTGTATAAGAGACAGGGTTTAAAGGGTCAAAAATGAAAATTATCAGTTCTAATATGAATTTCATATATTTATTTAAGAGTAAAGTATCTATTTGATTACTAAATTATGTTTGGTTTATTATTTTAGTTACTAAAATTTTTAATGGTCGAAAGATAATTCAATTTATAAAATTGCGTCTAAAGATTATCTCGTTAATTTAAGGTAAGTGATCCATTAACAATTCTTGTACGTGTCAAATAAGTTTTAGAAGGATAACATTGTCCAATAATCTTTTGCTATATTTTAGCTTAAACATTTATTAAAATGACATAGTATAGTCAAAGTTAAAATAAAACAAAATAACATAATTTTAAAGAAATTGCAATCATAAAAAAAAAAGTCATATTTCTTGCCATCAACCACCGCCATTCTCCTCCTCTAACAACCATAACTATTTTCTTGCTCACCACTAGTTGGTAGACTCCATTGCTTATAACCAATCTAGATGTGTATAAAGTCCATGGTAAATACATTAGCAACCATTAAAATTTTCCATTAGTTGTCGATCTTTTCGATATAATTTCCTTTGACGTATAAAAATCAGATGTTTTATCACATAACAAAAAATATACTACTACTTTCTACAGGAGTTTGTGGAGAATGATCTCTCACATGATAAAGGTTTGTTTAGGAAAAAATTTGAAATTGGCCTTAAGTTTGGCTTCAATTCTTGAATAAGGATGATATGCAAAACTTCATATTGTTGCCAATGTTGAAAGACAACAAACAGTTTTGTCATGAATGTTCTTGAAGCATGAATGATCAGTTAATAATAGAAGAAATGAAATGGCAAGAATGGAGTAGAAACAAGTGTTTTCCTTTAGAATTTGAGAATATCAAAACCTGTAAAATTCGAGGCGTGTATATCACTTTCCTTAAGGTTTTGATTGCCCCCACTATACTCAATAGTTTGCTTTTGCGTGAATAGCAATCTACCTCTAGGATACAACAAATACTCTTGAAGATTTTTAATAGCAAAACTTAAAAATCTTCCCAAGAACAATGTATAAGAAAAGACAGATTTTTAATTTTAATGTTGTATGAATTGGTAGATATAACTCTCTTTTATAAAGATGGAAGGTCAGAGGAATCCATTGGAATACACCTTTTCAATCTATGGAACACCTCTCTTGAACCAAAAGTTGCAACTCTCTTCATTTTACCCGTTTTTAATTTTCAAACGGTCGCTACAGTACCGCTACTAGGGGTGGCATAAGAGACAGACTATATACGCAACTCGGTCGATTCGAGTCGAACTGACGAATCGATCTCGAGCACAGAGATGTTATGCTCGAAACTGGCGAGCTTTTCAAGCACTATATAATTTTTTAAATTTTTATTATATATAAAATTACTAAAATGTCCATCTTTTTAAAAAATTACATATTTTACCTAAGAAAAAGACGAACTCGGCTCGAAAGCTCGTTTTACTTATTTCAACGAGCTTGAACTACCTCAAATTTTTCGAACTAGAGCGCTCAATTGAGTTCATTTTACTTATTTCAACGAGCTCAATCGACCAACCCAAATTTTTCGAACTCGTTCGAGTATTGTAAAAATTTCAGTAGCATTATTTGTACCATTCGACTCGCACACCCCCTAACTCATAAAGCATCACGCGCACATGCTCAAAATAAGATGTGCGCTGAACACCAAGCATTACCTTCACGGCGCCGCTACAAGAGAGCGCATTGGGCTGCTATAGTAGCGCTGAAATTTTTTTTTAAAATTGCAACACGTATTCACTAATTCTATTTATACACAAACTACAAATTTACATTCTCCCACTTAGTTTGTAATATAAATACATTTTGCAGAACGAAGCTCGATGTTATGATTTCTAAAATTATCACACACATGAACTTGTTAACCTTAGCTTAGCACTGGCATCATGCTCGATACATACAAAATAAGAACCTTATACCACTTCTTATGATCATATAGAAATCTTCTCAAGTTTTTAAGATTAAATGCAAAGAAGATAGTTTCATTTATAAAATTTTATATATTAACCCTCCCAATTATGGTGGGCTTTACCATTTATACTAACAACATGGAATGTGTATACCCTGTCTCTTAGTTACACATCTAGATGTGTAGCAAGAGACAGTAACTAAGTTGTCCTTTCCAAAAGTTGAAAGAGTAATCTGAATCAAGGTTGGGTTATCTAGTAGTTTTAGACAAAGGGTTTCAATCCCATCCTAATTACGTCGATCTCACCAAGTCTCTCACAAGAGGTTTAGTCAATAGATCCGCTAAATTATTGTTCATACACCACCGATACGACGCCATCATTTAACAACTCTAATAAAGTATGCCTTAGATTATATGTCTAGATTTACCATTGTATATTTTATTCAATGCTCTAGACATTGTGGCTTCAATCACAATTCAAAGTAATGGTCTGGCAAGCCAAACTTGATGTCTAATAACAAGTCTCTCAACCATTCCGCTTCCAAATGAGGCCAAGGCTTGAATTCAGCCTCCATCGTGGAATGAGCAATTACGGTTTGTTTCTTTGAAACCCATGAAATTGCTCCTCCACCTAACATAACACCCTATGCTTATCACTAATACTAGTAAACCAACTAGTATCGAATATCCTTCATCCTAAATCTTTAGTTCTTTTAAGATAACCAAGTTCCCAATTACTTTCCAATGATCATTTCAAGGATTTTAGTATATGTAGATTGTCTAGATACTGTCTCTTATACACATCTAGATGTGTATAAGAGACAGAGTTGGAACGATTATCTCCTATTACACTTGCATACTCAAGTTGAGCAATAGGATAGTAGATTCTCAATTACAAAAGGAGTATTCGCTTCTTTCACATTTAAATGTTGATACATTCAAAAAATCTTATACACATCTAGATGTGTATAAGAGACAGAGATAAACTATATCCTGTAGTTTATACACTTTCTAGATGTTTATAAGGCAATGTAAATTTTCTACAGTTCCATATACACCTTCATCCAAGTCTTTAAAAGGCTGTTTTAGATGTAAACACAAGTTATAAATGGAAGGTTGACATTAGTATAATTGATGTAACCTTGCAAATGTGCATCAAAATAATCAATTCCTTCCTTTTGTCTAAAATCCTTAACTACAAGTTTTTCTTTATATGGGATCCATTACATATTTTCTCTTAAACACCCATTTACAACCAATAGGTTTACCAAGAGAACAAGAGACAAATCCACTAGAACTTTATTTGATAATATTGAGTATATCTCAAGATAAAGTCTCTTCTCATTTTTTTAATGTCTTAAATTTAAAATTTTACTGCAACTACGTAATGAAATATATTTTCGCTTGGAATCGATTCTTGTACTTCCAAATCAACATTCAAAATTCAACATCCCTTGATTCAATAATAACATTAGAATCAATGTCAAGTAGTTTATAGGCCATAGCCAACAAACACACTTTTAAGTAACTTTACTAATATCCGGACTCTATAATAGGCTATACATCCCCAAACTTTCTTTCCATATTTCATATGGTGACACTTTAGTCTTGAGAGACAGAAATCGATTATGTAAATGACAAGCAGCCAACAAAGCTTCCACAAATTTCTTGGCAAAAATGTACCTCTATCACTCCTCAACATTTTGATTTTCTTATCCAATTAATTTTCTACAAGAGATTTATAAGATTTAAACATATCAAATGTTTCATCCTTTGCTTTAATTAAATAAACATGCACATATCTTGAACAATCATCAATGAAAGTGATGAAATATCTATTACCACCTCTTGTTAGAAAATCATTTAATTCACAAACATCCGAATGCACAAGTTCTAATAATTGTGTATTTCTTTCAATTTTTGGAAAGGACAACTTAGTTATTTTTGCTTGAACGCATGTTTCACATTTCTTCTCAAAATTATCTTTGATAGATATTAACCCATGTTTAGTCATAAAATGAAGTATTTTACTAATTAACATGTCCTAATCTACCATGTCATACAGAATAAGAAGAATCCACAATATAAAAGAAATATTGTCTTTATTGATACTAAGTTTAAACAATCACAAGAGTAGCCCTTTCCTACAATACACCATTCTTGTACAAGATAACTTTGTTTGACTCTAATACAACTTTCAGCCCTTTCTTATTCAATACATCAGCTAATACAAGATTTTTTCTAATTTCCGGAACATGAAGTACATTCATTAATACAAGCTTTTTGCCGAAAATGAATTGCAACTCCACACTTCCTTTGCCATGAAGAGAAGCATGATTTCCCATAAGATGTGTAGCCATCAGAAACATCTTCATAAGTTTTGAATTGAGACTTATCATTGCAAATGTGCACGTAGCACTGAGTCATACCACCAATCATTTGATTTGGTTGAAGTTGCCACATTTAATTCAGAAATCATACTAATGTGACAATCAGTTCTCATTGCAACAATTTCAGCATCTCTTTCAACAAGATTTGCTTTAGGGGCATTATTCTTCTTTTGTTTCTTGTTGGAATTACACTCATTTTTGTAATGCCCTTTCTTGCCGCAATTATAACATATTCTGTTCTTTTTCAACTTGTCCTTAGAATTAGTATTTTCAGAAAACTTTCTTTTAGAACTTGTAATTTGACTTTTCAAAACAAAATTCACTTTTGAAACAAGTATGTTATAATCTGTCTCTTATACACATCTAGATGTGTATAAGAGACAGATAGAGTTTAAAAACTTAGATCAAATTATTAATAATTTTAAGTAGTATAAAAATCTTGGTCTTTGATAATCATTCCAACTAGAAGGCAAACTGTCTCTTATACACATCTTGACCCTTCCTCTATTTTGGATCAAGTTAAAGATCTTCAAATTATTGTTTCAAAATTAAAAGATCTTGGTGTAGAAATTTCAGAATCATTGCAATTATACTGAATTCAAAATATTTCTTAATAAAAATTTTGAGAATACTGGCAATCCTATTGACATATAGTCTGTCTCTTATACACATCTGGCACTGTAGCGTATTCTCAACATGGTGTCTAGACCGTGTATATCCTCCTTCATTTCTCCCGTTGTGCCTTGAGTTCCTCTGAATCTCAATAGTTGGTGCAGGAATTTCATGCAATACAGATCCAAAACATAAGCAACTTTTAGTGCGGTGAGGAAAATATCATCTTGTCTTTCCACCGGTTGAAATTTGTTCGGTTCATCAAGACGATCAAATTTTATGAAATCTTGATTCATTAATTTAAAGCAGACTCACCACTTATTTCCATGATTATTCACAATCAAAACCTTAAAATTGTTAAAAATAGAATAAATGAAATGATGTGTATAAGAGACATTTAATAAAGTTCCTGGGCCACTCCACTTATATCAAAACCCTGTAGAATTCGGCGTGTATATCACTTTTATATAAGTCCCGGATTGCCCCCATATATCATTAATAGACATAGAGCAAACTTTTGAATAGCAATCTACCTCTAGGATACAACAAATTCTTGAAGATTTTTAATAGCAAAACTTAAAAATCTTCCCAAGAACAATGTATAAGAAAAGATAGATTTTTAATGTTTAATGTTGTTATGAATTGGAGAATATAACTCTCTTTTATAGAGATAGAAGGTCAAAGGAATCCATTGGAATACACTTTTTCAATTCATGAAACACCTCTCCTGAACCAAAAGTTGCAACTTTCTCTATTTTACCCGTTTTTAATTTTCAACGTCTGCTATAGTGCCTCGATGTGAAGCAGAGACATGTGGTGAACATTTCGGCTCTGCCTTGACGGCTGGCAGTTGCCATTAACTAATGCGCATGTGCACTGAAATAAATTTTTTTTTTTAAATTGCAACACATACTCACCAATTCTATTTATATCACAAACTACAAATTTACAATGGTATCCCCTTTACAAGTGTTATCGTATATAGTGGATCAATTATAAATTAGCTGTATGTTCCAATTAATTTTAAGGATTCGTAGTGCTTGTAAAAAATATTTTCATAGATGGAATTGCACTATCGTGAGTATGTGTGGCAATTTAAAAAAAAAAAAGATTATTTTGCTGCTCTAACTGTCTCTGTAAAAAAATCTATGTCAGTGCAGATTGATGCAAGAAATTTGTATATGTGTATAAGAGACAGATCCACACGTGTCTTGTGTCCTGTCCAGTCCCTTCCAACGGACCGATTATTCGATAATTGATCCACTATATACGATAACACTTGTAAAGGGGATACCATTGTAAATTTGTAGTTTGTGATATAAATAGAATTGGTGAGTATGTGTTGCAACTTTCTCTTATACACATCTGTCACGTGTGAGAGGGGGTGTATAGATATTTGCTGTCTCTTATACACATCTAGATGTGTATAAGAGACAGTCTGTTGATAAGATAGTCTCCATACACTACTCTAGCTTTATCGATTAATTCCTAACTTTTTATGCAAAATAATAATTTTTACTACAACAGTTGTGTAGCAATCCATAATTTTCCTAGATTTAGTGCTGTCTCTTATACACATCTAGATGTGTATAAGAGACAGTGTGATAATCAGTTTAACAGAAAAATTAAGAATGCTATAATTATATAAATTGTGAATAATTTTACTGTCTCTTATACACATATTAGTTTATTGTGTTTTAAATATTTATAATATAATATTATATATTTTAAAAATTTACTACACAAATTTTTTTTAAATCTAATTAGAAATTTCCAAAATTTATATCACAATTCATTATTGGTAAAACTATATTTAATGGGACTGTTAGCTGAAACTCATCCTAATTTATGTCACAATTAATCACTGGTAACACTACATTCGACGGACGGTAAAACTTTGCTAAATTTATGTCACAATTCATCTAAAGTAACGGCACTCTATTCCCAAGGGCAATTTGGCTCAAAGGATGATTTACTTTTATCGGGAGACTTTCTCGGGCAAATCTATGCTGCGAAAAGTAATTTCTTCTATTTTTAACAATCTTATAGGTTTAATCAAAGTGTATAAGAGACATCATAATAGTTGATAACAAGGCTTAAGCCCTTTAAAGATTTAAGGGATTTAGTAAGTTTTTTTTTAAAGAAAAGAAACCCTAATGTATAAGTTTTTAAGGGATCGCTAAGTGAGACAAACTTAATTATAAGAAACCCTAAAAAAAAGTATAAATAACACTTTTTCAATTTGCAATGTAAATACAAGAGCGATGGTGTTTTCTAGACATTTCAAAAGGGTTTATACTTTTTTTTAGGGTTTCTTATCTTTAAGTTTGTCTCACTTAAATCCCTTAAAAACTTACACATTCAGCTTATTGTTTTGTTATGTACGTAGAACTAAATTCACGTTGATTAAGGATAATTCAGTCCCTTGAATCTATTGTTCTCCTAAATTGTAGATGTGCGGTAAACATTTCGTGCTCTAGTATGTAGTTATATTTAAAGAAAGCACATACTTGAATACATATTAATACTTTTCAACATTTTGAACTCCAATGGCAACAATTATTGGCTCAACAAAATTTTACACAGAAAAATTTAGTACTGTACTACTAATTAAGATCGTGTGTAAACTTATTTTCTAAAGAGTATCAAATGTCTCAAAAACCTAATAAATAGTTATGTTTAAAATGTTATGAGATCTATCATCTTATTTCTTCCATCAATCTTCTATCACACTCTATGGATGATCGTCATTGTTAGAGAACATGAGCTTCCATCTTAAAACCAATTGGTAATAAGTGGAGTGGCACAAGAACTTTATTAATTAGTCCAGGATCTCTTGGCTAGTCAATGTGGGATTTAATTTAATATCTTTAACACCCCCTCTCACACGTGACTTGGGTTGGACATGGAACCCTGTTACATGTGGGTCAGACGTACGAGAGCCCGTAATGGAAGGGGTTGGACGCATGGAACCCTGTTAGACGTGGATCAGACGTATGAGATCCCGTTGGAAGGGACTGGACAGGAGAGAGCCCGTGTTAGAGAACATGAGTTTCCATCTTAAAACCAATTGGTAATAAGTGGAGTGGCTCAGGAACTTTATTAATTAGTCCAGGATCTCTTGGCTAGTCAATATGGGATTTAATTTAATATCTTTAACACCCCTCACACGTGACTTGGGTTGGACATGGAACCCTGTTACACGAGTAACACTTATACAGCCCTTTGGAAGGGGCTGGACACACGTGACTTGGGTTCCATATGGAACCCTGTTACACATGGGTCAGACATATGAGAGCCCGTTGGAAGGGACTAGACATGACACAAGACACGTGTGGATGGGTGGGAAAACACTTGAGGGCTAGCTCTAATACCATGTTAGAGAACATGGGTTTTCATCTTAAAATCAATTGGTAATAAGTGGTGTGGCCCAGGAACTTTATTAATTAGTCCAGTGATCTCTTGGCTAGTCAATGTGGGATTTATATTTAATGTCTTTAACAGTCATATACTCTGTTATATATAGTAAACGTTTAAACTCAAAGTACACACGAATATATAAAGAATGTGATAGATTTTGATAAGATAGAATACCCGAAACACTCAAAAAACATCATAAGACTTATGAAATGAAATGAAACAATCTTAGTGCTACAACAACGAATCAAGTGCTTGGCGTAGCCACAAGAGTATTCCTAATGTCGATGACAAATCGGTATCTAACATCTCCTTTCTCAAGACGTTCCAGTGCTTTGTTAATGTATTCCATTGAAATAACCTCAATATCTGCAGTTATATTGTGCTTCGCTGTAGAATCAATCATTTCTTGAGTCTCCTCAACCCCTCCAACACTAAGAGTATTCTAAAATATTATCCATTTTCTTTGAAGTGCATTTTTAGTCCCAAATGGCATAACTAACCATTGAATAATCCTCCGTCCATTTATGCTATCGGGATGTAATTTTATTTGCCAAAATCTTAAAATAAAAGTCCTTTTACCACATGTATTCTATTTATCAAAAGTCTTCATCGGGAGTCTATAGTTTAAGATATGATATTATGATGGTCTAATTACTTTTAAACTTAGTAATTCTTTTATATGCATTTTAAATTCCTCTATGCTTGTGAACTTGCTTCTATATTATATAGTCACACATTTCACAATAATTTTTTTGTCCCATAATTTTATAAGGTCTTCTCCTATAAATGGTATTAATTACATTTTAGGTTAATTTATTCAACTTTGTACCTGTGTATTATTAAATTATTAAACCAATATTCTTGTTCCTTTTCTCATTATATGCATTTTTCTTCTGTTTTGTGATTAGATTCTTTATTTTCTATCTATTTTATTAGTGTCTCATGGACTAGTAGTTACGTTCTTAAAAATTTGTACATATTCTTTTGTTAGAATGATCCCTCGTCTATCTAAGTCTAGCAAAATTTAAACCTAATCATGTTTACTCCCTAAAATAATATTGGCTATAATTACAATTATTTAGGAAGAATGTTTTATAATATTTATATTCATAATATTTATATTCATTTATGCTTCCATGTTGCTTTTATAGATTCTTTAAATTTTAATATTTTAGTTGTGTCTAAATTTTGGATCTACAATTATGGTTGTGCATAAATTACACTTGTTCCTATTATTTTAAAATGTTTAAATGTTACTTCTGATAAACTTTTATTTGTTCTAAATTAAATTTTATATTTTCTTCTTTACTTTCTTCTACTTTTTCTTTTCTTTTGTTTTTATAAAAAATTTCGTTATAAAAATTTTAAGTTTCTCAATTGAATTGAGTTATTCCCTTGAAAGCTTACACATAACCTAAATTTTGTATTTCTTGAAATCTGTTATGTACGTAAATGCAAGCTAAAAGCATAAATCATCTCCTTTTTCTACACGATTAAGGATAATTCAGTCCTTGAATCTATTGTTTTCCTAAATTGTCTATATATAGTAAATGTTTAAACTCAAAGTACACACAAATATATAAACAATGTGATAGATTTTGATAAGATAGAATACCCGAAACACTCAAAAAACATCATAGAACTCATGACATCTAGATGTGTATAAGAGACAGCTACAACAACGGATCAAATGCTTGGACGTAGTTATTGTAGAATGCCCAATGTAGATAACAATAAGAGAAGAAATGCTTGATTTCTGCTGTGCAGCAGGCTTTGTTAATGTAGTCCATTGAAATAACCTCAATATCTGCAGTTATATTGTGCTTCGCTGTAGAATCAATCATTTCTTGAGTCTCCTTAACCCCTCCAACAGCAGAAGTCCCAAGCATTTTCCTCCCTGTGTTAAATTATACATTTACAATAACTACGTGAGAATTAAGATATGATATATCCTGCTGCAGGCTTAGAGAATCATATACCACACACACACACACTAAATTCGAAAGATTAATTAATTTTAGGGTTAATTCAACTTTGTATCCCTATTATATGAATTGTGTCTCAAGTTGCCTCCTAAAAAATTTTAATAATCATTTTACTCCCTAAATTAACAGTCAAAATGAATAGTTAGTTTGAAACTTAGTCAAAGGTGATAAAATGACTAAAATAACTTCCTGATAAACTATTTTTAACAAATTGGCGCCAAAAATATATTTATGTTATTATTACTTTTCACTTGGAAGAAAAAAATAATTTGTGCATAGAGCATTTGACATGAACATAAAAATGGATTTAATGTTTTATACAAAATGGGCAAAAACTAAATAAAAGAAAATATAAAAAATTTAAATACAAAACTAAAATTAATTTAAGTCATTGATAATCATGTAATTCATATTGTTGTTGTTTTAACATAAAATGATGGATGTATTTTTATCTATATATGCAAGTCTATTTTACCATATTTTGAAGTATAAATTTATTATGCACAAACTATTTTACAAACCCTTTAACATTTATATTTGGAGGCTTATTTTCATTCCTTTTTAGTTTTTTTTCCCTTTTTATATAGCAAATTATTTTTTCTTCTTATTTTTTTCAAGTTGCAGGTCATAATATATCGGTTTCTTCCTCTAATAGATGGGTGATAATAAAACAAGAATGTATTTTTTTGCTTCAAAATGGTAAAAGAGTCTATCAAATAAATATTAAGGACTTTTTAGTCATTTGGTATTGATATTTAAACTACAAGATTAATAAGTCAGGTATCTGCATTTTTATTCATTTAATTCAGAAAATGTCAAGGAGATAAATTGTTTAAAATTAAGTTACAAATATTATGGAGACTTTACAAAACTTAATACTAACACTTTAACCAAAACTAGTAATGTAATTATGTGTTAGTACTTGAACTAAAGAAATTACTGACTTTTTTGGATACCTGTCTCTTATACACATCTAGATACGTTGCACATTAGATGGTATTATTGACAAGTCATGCCATTATTTGGTCTAACTCATAACGTTACGTGATACTATATACGTGTGATGTGATCTCTTTAAAGACGACAAAATCCACAAGTGGATCATAGGACAAGTTTAACCCAAGTCTACCTCTATCCCCAAAGCTTTACCTGCATTTGCTCTTGATCAGTGCTAACCAAAAAAGAGTCAGCTCCAAGATGATTGATGGCTTCCTCCTTTTTGCTAGGTGAAGTGCTGATCACAGTTACTTTGAGCCCCCAAGCCTAAGCAAATTTTACAGCCACAAGAACTAATCCACCAAGGCCTACAACTCCCAGATGGATTCCAGACTCTGGACAACCCAGAGTAAATTATGCTACCAGCACATAGCAATGAGGAGCACCACCATTTTTGCGGCCAGTTTGCTCATTCACAACCATCTCATTTGAATATCCTCCGCGGGTAGGGGTTCAATCTTCATCAATGGACCAATGGAACAGTAAGGCTAATTTGGAACATTTGTTGCATGAGCGGCAGATCCCACTATGCAACCCACTCCAACTTTATCGCCAGCTTTGAATTTGGTTAATTCACTATCCCAACAATTTCAAGCCTGCTCAATGGGTATTTACTTCTTAATAAGTTTTTCGGCACCATAATTTACAATCTATCATGATTAAATGTGTCACTTACGCGCCTTCTTTCCTTGTTATCCCTTTCTTTCTTTTCATGCAAGATAAGTATATATAAAATCACGGGTTAGTTTGCTCATTTCCCCTGGATGGCTTAACTTGGATACCATATTACTATGTTTTGCTATGGTTTTGGCCAAGTAAGGTCACCTGCATGAGTTTGTGTGCTATAAAGAGAGGAGATACACTTCAAATTTTAAAATGTTTGGCCGGTGAGAATTAAACCAAATGGTCCGGTTAAGTTGAAACAAATTGAGCTTATTAGATTATGGGAACAGCACATGGACACACCTTGGGAACTTTTAATGATACAAGATGAAAAAATGTGGAATCATGTCAACAAACTGAGAGGGGAATCACAAAAAAGAAATAGCTTTATACATCAGTACCTGTCTACTGATGTTTTTTAAATAAAGTTGTAAGGACAGGCAATAATCAATCTAGTGGCAGGATTGCTGGTTATATTGACTAGAAGAATTTAAGTCTCTAATAAATAACATCACTCTGACTTAATACGATACTAATATAAATCTCACAAGAGTAAAATGTAATTAAAATAAGGGCAAATCACATTCAGATAATTGATGTGACTCAAGATGTACTACTGAATAATCAAAATATAACTATTCCGATTATCGAATAATCAAAATATAACTGTTTTATCGAAAAATCTTTAGATAGATAGATTTCACGACAAGTGTCACGGATCCTCTTGATCCTAATTTATCATCACTATAAATTTGATTATTTTAATATAGTTTGAGTGATGTAGATGAATTTGTACAAGAAAAATCTATGACCAGTCCATTTAAGAATTTCCTCTATTTTATATTAGAAATGCACGTTATAAGTTAGTGTTATATGTACCTGTCTCTGTATACACATCTCGAATATCTTTTTTTTCTTTTTTCTTTTTTTTCATTGTCTTCCTAGAACCTTAAAGTTGTTATTGCACTTATCATTCACCAAATCCACTCAAACTGGCCCCTAAACATGGAGTTGATAGGAGAGGAAATATTATAAAAATTTCAAGAATTAATTCATAAAAAAATAAAATTTAGTGTTTGATGGGCTCAATTGACCCATTAACATTTTGAGTCCAAAGTTGAAAAGTTAAATATTTTGAACGGTCCGAAACAAGGATTTTGCTAGAATATTTTGCCACATTATCAACATTTGGAGCCACTGTGTCCTACCCTGGTACAAGTGGGGTATATACCAATGCCGAACTCATCCTTAGCTGGATGAAGGTCGGTGACAGATTCCGCAGTTGAGAACTTTAAATCTTACATCCTCCTCACCGGCTTCCCTGTAAAATTCACGTCCTACTCAATTCAGTAGTTTTTAGTGTTAAATTATTAAAAAAATTATAAATATTCTATATTGATTGGTTAAGAAATTCTGACCGACCTTCATCCATTTAAGGATGAGTTCGGCATTGGTCAATACCCCACTTGACCAGGGTAATTCATCTTCCTTAATCTTCTGAATTAAAACTTGCAAGCAAATTACATAAAGTTACATATCTAAGTATACGAATTTTTAAGGAGAAATTTTCTCTTGGTCAGCAACAATTACTTGAGACCAAAAGTTAAATGGGATCTCATTAATGAGATCCCATTTCTACATAGGCACATTAGATGGTATTATTGTATAAATTTGCTGTTTCTAATTTAATCTACTCATGTGTCCCAAACATTGTCTCTTATACACATTTAAATACTATGGGGAGTATAGACTCAACGGTGATCATTAATCAAGTCTCAATAACGTATTTTCAGATATATTTAAACTTTGGGACCTGTCTCTTATACACATCTAGATGTGTATAAGAGACAGAAATAGTAAAGTGGACTTATACACATCTAGATGTGTATAAGAGACATTCAATTCAACTCAAACTAATGTTAAAGAGTGATGATCAAGTATTTGACTTAGAATGTTTAATAGTTTGTTTGTAAAAAAATTTGGCTTAACTCATAACTTTTGAGCCGAGTTCAAATAGATCTATAGTTCGTTTGTTTGTGATTTTTACCCTAATTTATTATTTTCTTGCTCTGAAATTTTGCTCTATAATAGTTTAGAATTCAATTATGATAGTTAAAAGACGTAATATGGATACATATTACGACTGTTTAGGAAAGTTATTTGCACCTTGTGATTCAAAATATATGTAAAAAAATAAGGAATAAGAGATTTAATAAGGGAAATAACTAATAATTAAAAAAAATAGAAGATACTCTTTGCAGACGGTAGATAATTGAATCCAAAATTTTATTTTATAGAGTAAACTTCTCAAGTCGAGCAACACGATGATCATGCTTGGCTTGTTAGAAAAGTCGAGCCTCAAAAATTATACAAGTTTGGATTGATAATTCAATGAACAAATTTGAACAAATTTGTCTCAAACTGAACTCAAATTGAGTTGTAAACTACTTGATTTCATTTACAACTATGTATTTGTCAATATTTTCTATTTTTAATGATATAATATTCTTCTTTACAACCTTTAAGTTTAATTGGTCCTATCCTATCTCATTTCCTATTCCATTATCAAATAAACTGTTAAGATTTATTTACAAAAAATTATAATTATATAGAATTTACATACGTAAATTCTTCTATTAAATCCAACCAGTCTTAGTGGGTTAAGAAAGGAGAGAGAGGATTTGTGACTATTTCTACCTTTCAAAGATTTTGGTATACTCCGTTAGGAAAAGTCAGAATGATGATAAGATTTGTGTGAGATTATATGCTTATTGTTCAAGTTTGTTGCAAATTGAAATCCAAATTTGTTTCTGCAATGGGAGGCTGTGGTTGACACATCTTATAGTCCTCTATAAACATAGTTAAAATTTTTGAAATTTTTTAGATAATATTTGGGGTAGATTAGGGTCAAGTTTGATTTAATAATCTTATAATTATATTTATTATTTACAATTTTAAAGTATACTATATTAAATTATAATAAAGAGAAAATTTTCAGCAAAATCTAGAAATAGTAACTTTATGTAATTTATGCAAGCTGTCTCTTATACACATCTTCGGATTTCGTATCATAAACGGGTTGACTCAATAATGACCTGATAAATTTTGGATTGTGTCATAACCTGTTAATTTCGTATCGTTTTCGTATTGTGTTGTGGGATCATGTGAGAAATCGCCAGCCCTGCTTCAACCTAATTCTTGGCATTAATTTGACAAGCAATAGAGCTAGGTATATACACATCTAGATGTGTATAAGAGACAGGATCTTATTGACAGAATAAGAGACTGTCTCTTATACACATCTAGATGTGTATAAGAGACAGGAACAAAATTATTTTTAAAGATGTGTATGAGGCTGTACTCTTTTACACATACTTTTTTATCTGAAACGAGTGTTTAATGAAAAATATAATTTTTCTCAAAAAGTTTAGGATAAATTACTGTAAACTCACATGTGGTATACATCTTGGACTCATAACCCCTGTATGTTTTTGTAAATATACTCTAAACCTCCATGCGATCTAAACTAAATGGTAAAGCAGACATACCCTGTCTCTTATACACATCTAGATGTGTATATAGATGCGCCCTTGTAGTTGTTGCTTGAAAATTCATTTTTTCTCCCAAAAAGTTTAAAATTGTATGTCCAACCTACACTTATTGTTATTTACATAAATTTATTCTCAAATTTGCTATACTTATATATACTTTTACAACCAAAAAGCACAACTACAAGGATACATAAGGTATTTTCCCGTAATTTTTTTTCATGCATTAATTTATAGATTTTTAATTGTAATAAAAAAACTAATATCATTTTCTTCATTTTTAATTATATGAAAATTGAAAGTTATAATTTCTGAAAATAGGGAGAAATAAATTATTTAAAAGTTTGATATTAAATTATATATCGGGTAGTTGTGCTTTTTGGTTGTAAAAGTATATATAAGTATAGCAACTGTCTCTTATACACATCTAGATGTGTATAAGAAACAGGTGTTCTCGTGTTGTAAATGGGCTGTCTCTTATACACATAGGATCGAGAAGTAATACCCAAAGAGACGAAGATGGCTAGGCAGTGTATAAGGAACATCTTTGAGTCTTTACTCGGTCATAAGAGACTGAGGATGTAGTATTAAGAGACAATCCTGTCTCTTATAAATTGTAAAGTGGATGAATTTCAGGAGTTTAAGGTATATTTTCAAAACACATGAAGGTTATGTGTCAAATGACCATACCACATGAGAATTTACAATAATTATCCATTATAATAAGCGAACTCCATTTGGCACTTGGTCTACTATTTTAATTTTCCACCAAAAATTCAACTTTTTTAACAACTTATTAGAATGTCTAATTTAACACAAAAGAATTTGCAGGACGATACCCTCTTATTCATCAGTCAGGAAAAGAAAATAAAAAAAAAAAAAAAATACTTGATCAGCACTTGGAAAAACTGACCCTTGAGTGCAAGGCATTATTAAGAAATTGTGTATTGCATGATCGATCCTTTTCCCTTAATAGGGAAAAAAAAACAAAAATCAGAAAAAAAAAAAAATTTTTTGAAGTACAGAAATGTCATGACATAATTATTAGGCTTAACTCCATTTTGTACCCCCAATTTGCACCGAATTTGAACAATAACTTTTTTTGGATACTTTGTACCCTAATTTGTCTAAATCTTCCCACTTAAATTCAGAATGTGATTCCGTCAAAAACAGGTGCTTATAGGATACGTGTGCAACACTCTCCGTTGTGTATAAATGATAATAAAAAGGCCTAACTCCACTTTACACGTAACTTGTACCGGATTCTCATTCTACACTCTAAACTTTGTTTGGGACATTTTGCCCTCCTAAACTATCCAAATCTTCCTATTTAAATCCAAAATATGATTCTATAAAAAAAATATGACTATTGTAAGGAGCATGTGCAATACTCTCTCTTAAGTGCAAGTGACCAGAAATCACTAAAGTTGTTAGAAATTTTGTAGTAACAAATTTACCCTCCTTTGACCAAAATTTTGGGTTAAAAAATTAGTCTTATTTCCTCTTATTCACTCATTTCCCTCTCAACACTGTCTCTTATACTTCTAGATGTGTATAAGAGACAGCTATTGTACCTCTTGTATATTTTTCCTTCTATGGAGGGTAAAGCAATTTGGGTGAAATTAAAAATAAAAAATAATAAATTTTCCCCAACCAGTCATCATTCTCCTCCTCCTCAACCATAGGCACCACTATCTTTAACTCTCTACCCCCATCCCAGCAACCGTACCCCAAAGCCCACACCATCCCTCACCACCTTCCTCCGCCCCCCAAATCCAACAGCCTACCCTAGATCTGCCCCATCCTGTCCACTCCCAACCCCTATGACTTACCCTCCTAGATGTGTATAAGAGACAGGGATGGGGCATCTTTCCATCTTCTAATCTCTCTTGTGTATCAAACACAGTTATGTGGCACTGGGGCCATCTAGGAGTATGTCTTTATGCATCTCTTCGGCCTATTTGAGCGCTTGTTACATTATTTGTCTGTCTCTTATACACATCTAGATGTGTATAAGAGACAGATGTTTATCCATTTTTCTTAATTTTTCATTTTGTTCCTTTTTTGAGTTTTTATGGTCAATTGCAATTAACGGAGAGTGTTGCACACGTGCTTTACAACCATTATATTTTTTATGGAATCACATATTGGACTTAAGTGAGAAGATTTAGACTGTTTGAGATGCAAAGTATCCCAAAAAAAGTTTAGAGTATAAAGTGAGAGTCCGGTACAAGTTGGGGTACAAAATAGAGTTAGGCCTTTTTATTGTCACTTGCAATTAACGGAAAAAGTTGTACACGCGCCCTACAACTATGTCTCTTAAGCATTTTATTGCATGAAAGAATTTACGTACCTGTCCGATTAGATCAGTTGCCTTTCCGTAGGCTAGCTAGATGCGTCATCCATCTTTGAATTCCACTTTGTCACGTGCCATTTTCGGATATGAGGTAAATACGAGGAACAGAACCGTAGTTCTCCTTGCTCAATTGCAAGAGATATTTGTGAGTGTGTTATGTATCTTTTGTTTTGTTTCACATTAGTTTGGAAGTATATTTTTCTTCCATTTGACGCTATGAATTTAGGACCTTTATAAAGGTTAAAGAGTGCACTAGTTATTTATCTTGTTTGGACTAAGAGGTGTCAATTTTTGATACAACACGATAACACAATACGAATACGACTAAATTTGAGATATTTAGTGGGTTAGGGTTGCAGTTTCAGTGACACGAACACGATTATGACACAATACGTTTACAACACGAGAACAAATGGATTGACACGAAAGTAAATGAGTCGATACAATTGACACGTTTACTATGTTGTATGCAATTATATATATGAAAATATGTTACGATATTTCTAAAATTATATTGTAACTTTTTAACATTCATGTATAATTTGTTTTCTATTATTTATTTACATTAAAATCTTCTATTATGGAAGACTTTTAAGGTTGACTTCGGAGTAACAAATGCACATTATAAACGTAATACTATATTTTTATGTGAAATTATATAAAATTCTAAATATTTAAGATCACTATGACTTTACAATTTAAAAGAAAATTTTGTTACTTGTATAGAACCTTGAGAGAGTCATTGTTACATATCATAAATTTTTTGTTGGGTTAATTTAGTGTACTATCAATAGTAAACGGGTTAAAAAGGTCAGATACGACACGACACAAAAATAAACAAGTCATACACGACACAATAGGATTACTAATTAGGTAGGGTTCTGGTTGAAGTTTTATGACTCAAATACGATTATGACACGATACGATAACTCGTGACACGATACGATTGACAACCCTACTTTGGACAATCTTGTACTTTGTTATAGCGGTACCAAACCGTGTTGTATTATTTGTATAATACCTCTTGTATTGACCAAAAGAGATTGAGTCTTTTAAGATCTTTTGTAGACATTAATGCTCTCGTCAGGCGAATTTGACCGAACTATGTATATCAATTGAAAATTAATTTGTTTCGCTGGAAAATATAACTTGACTAAAATGACAACAACAGAAGAATAATGCAACCACAAATATTTAAAGCCGGTTTGAATCTAATAAGATTGGTAAAGAAAGAGAAAAAAAAAATCTAAAATACAAATTTGATTGTATAATTTACAATATTTACAATTGGAATTGTACCTAGTGTGTAGGAGGCATAGTAGGTAATTAAGTACTAAAGTCATGACTCTGTCTCTTATAACATCTAGATGTGTATATGGCAGTCCATGCAAGAGTCAATTTATTCCTTGTGTTGTTTATACAAATGGCATAAAGACATACTACTTTATTGCACATTAACAATAATTGTTAGAGGCAAAAGAGTATATTACTAATATGTATAAATTAGGTTTTATACAATTAGCACATAACGTGTGAGAGTGTTATACTTATAAGAGAATATTTTAGAGTTTAAAGGTAATTTTGTCATCAAATATTTGTATACTATAATATAATAATTCCATATTTTTGACACCCTCCTCAAACTCAATATGGTTATGGAAAACCAAATTGTGTTTGAAAGAAAACTTGAGAATAGAAAATCGAAACCGAGTAGACAAGAGAACCAAGACCTAGTGACTAAACAAAAAAAAATATATACAATTCCTGGTCAGGTTGTGACCAAAGGCTGAAAATCAAAAGAACCCAAAGTTAAAAACTTAAGAGAATCAAGGTCGAAAACCGTAAGAACCCTAAAGTTCAAAACCGAGAAAACTTGAAAGTTAAAAATTGAGGAGAACCTGAATATTCAAAATCAAGAGAACCCAATTATTAAAAATCGAGAGCGAGTATTCGAAAGCTGATTAAAAACCGAGAGAATGTGAAAGTATAAAATCAAGAAAACCCAAAGGTTCAAGACAGAAGAATAAAAGATTAAAATCAGGAAAACATGAAGGTTGCAAATTAGGGGATCCAAAAGTTGAAACCATGAGAATCTAATAGTTAAAAACTAAGAATCGGAGTGAAATACACTTACAAGCGCTCAAATAGACCGAAGCTCCAAATATATTTACAAGCGGAAGTACTAATCTATATGAAACTTGATTTATACATTATAATGTACTAAATCAGTTTCATAACATGGTATTACATAGTGTGCCTTCATATAGACTTACAAGAGCCTATTTTAGATCATATAAATATGGTAAGTCTTGCTAATCAAGACAATCATATGATAAATCTTACTAATCAAGATAATCAAACTAATAAGGTAATCAACTGATATTTAGAGAAGGGTAATTATATCAATCAAATATTTACATACTATTATATAATAATTCATATATCTTTGACAACAATATTAGTGATTCGTAACATAATTTCCCCAACATAATGATGTCAAATAATTGAGTTTCACAAATTAATCAAAAGTTGGACCTACAACTAATGGTAGTATTTTTTCATTAGACACTAATGTCGTGAAGATTAGTAAAAAGAAGTCACTTGACGCATCTAGATACCCTATTATAGGTCCTATAATAATACTCACTTAAATTCTATCATGCTAATAAAATATTAATGTACACAAAATATAAAATGCGTGAGCCTAAATTATAGGACCTATAATAGGGTTTATGTAAGATCCACACACTTTATGTTTTAGTCCATTGTACATCTTGGTGTGTATAAGAATTTGTCGAATTGGTATATTATTATGCATGAACAATCGGCAAATTTTTGCACCGCTAAGGATCTTCTGTTCCACACACACTATCAAATGAATCCAAGATTATTTCAATTAAAATTGACTACGTATTTTGACTGTCTCTTATACAGTATAAATGATAGTAAAATAAAATGTGAGATAGAAAATCTTGTGACTTGTTGCACTGACCAATGACCACATGCATTAAGGGACATGAATTGTGTGGGTATTATGAGGAGCTCAACATAAACCCCATGTGGAGCCTACAATTTATCCATATTTTTACAAGTGAAACTTGATACATAAAAGAATTTAGGTAAACAATTTAGCTGCAAAAGGCTTTAAAACATTTAATTATATTTAAGATTTCAAATCAAATCATACAAAAAGAAGGAAACTTGTAAAAAGAAAAGAAACAAAAAAGAATAATAATTGAAATGGTAACTCCTCATGAAGCATTGCCATAGTGATAGACTAGCCGACCAGGCCTGACGGCAGTAAGGAAAACAATTGAAGAAAATTTTTGAGTGAATTTTTCCATAGCCAAAGCTACAATAATTTTCAATTTAAAATTAAAGCATTGCATAACGAGAAATTTATATGTTCCTTATTTCTCGGTGTTATATTTGGCTTCAAATGCGTCCCAGATATCTTTCGAAGAAGTCAAAGAATTCAACGAATATAAGTCATACAAGCGGTTGGACGGCATAGTGAGAATATGTGCTCTTCACAGCACTTCATCTGATTCTATCCTCTTGTTATGTTCTGTCTTAATTTGATTAGAATCATCATCTTTGAGATCAGGTAATTTTTCAAAATTTGGGGCAAGAAGATGGGAAATTTCCGTGGCAATCAGAAGAATCATCATCTTGTCCTTCTAACGATTGAAATTTTTTTGTGGCTCCCATCAAAATGATCTAATTTTATAAAGTCTTGGTTCAGGATTTTGACAAAAGATCTTAAAATCTTAAGGTGATATTTTGTCAAAAGATGGAGACTACCTAAGAGCTGTCTCTTATACACCTTCATAACTCTTATTATAAATATGGAGTTGGCAAAACATCAGACTGATAACATTCATCCTCCCTATTTATAATTTGACTCATTAAGGATCATGTCTCTTATACACATCTCTAAAACTTTTCCAAGATATCACACTCTGTGCTAATTATAACTGTAATATTTAATAAAAAGTCACAACCTGACCAAGAATTGTATATTTTCATTTAAATATAGTGATAATTAATCTGAAGGATTTCAATTAATTAGATACCAATTTAATATTTAATTAGTCACAACTTATCAGATACCAAATAAATTAGTTTTTTTAAAACTAAATATTTCTAATAAGATTTTGATAAATGATATGAGATTTATCCGAAACACTATTTAGACATAATAAGACTCATTGAAATGAAATGAAACAATCTTAATGCTGCAACAACGAATCAAGTGCTTGGGGTAGCCATAAGAGTATTCCCAATGTCGATGACAAATCGGTACCTAACATCTCCTTTCTCAAGACGTTCCATTGCTTAAATGTTAATGTAGTCCATTGAAATAACCTCAATATCTGCAGTTATATTGTGCTTTGCTGCAAAATCAATCATTTCTTACAGTCTCCTTAAGCTACTCCAACTGCAGAAGTCACAAGCATTTTGGTCCCTGTATAACATATACATTTAAAACACTATGTAACTATTAAGATATGATATAGCCTGTCTCTTATAGACATCTAGATGTGTATAAAGACACACACTAAATTTTAAATTTTGTTTTAGGGTGCATTTGAATTTATACCCCTGTTATATGGATTGTGTCTTGACACATCTAGCCTCCTAAGAGAAAAATTTAATAATCACTTTACCCCCTAAATTAATGGTCAAAATGACTGGTTAGTTTGAAACTTAGTCAAATGAGATAAAATGACTAAAATAACTTCTAATATTTAGTTGATAGACTATTTTTACTATATTGGTGCCAAAAAATATATTTATATTATTATTACTTTTCATTTTATAGAAAAAATAATTTGTGCACATCATTTGACTTGAATGAATAAAAGTGGATTTAATTTTTTGTACAAAATGGGTGAAAACTAAATAAAAGAAAATATCCAAAATTTAAATACATAACTAAAATTAATTTAAGTCATAGATAATCATGTAACTCATGTTGTTATTTTAACATAAAATGATGGAGGTATTTTCATCTATATATGTAACTCTATTTTACCATATTTTGAAGTATAAATTCATTATGCACAAACTATTTTTCAAACCCTTTAACATTTATACTTGGAGGCTTATTTTCGTTCCTTTTTAGTTTTTTTTCCTTTCTATATAGCAAATTATTTTTTTTCCTTATTTTTTCAAGTTGCATGTCATAACATATCAGTTTCTACCTCTAATAGATAGGTAATAATAAAACAAAAATGAATTTTTTTTTCGCTTCAAAACGATAAAATAGTCTATCAAATAAATGTTAAGGATGTTTTAGTCATTTGGTATCATTGATTGACATTTAAACTAACCATTTTTGTTGACCATTAATCAAAAGGGGAAAAATGATGATTAAATTTTTATAAGGGGCAAATTGAGACAAAGTTTATAATACAAGGGGGCAAAATGCAATTAACCCTTAATTTTACTATTGTACTGTTTTAACGTACCAACAATGAGGACAGGGATGTCTACTTCCAGTGGCTTACTTGGTGCACCAACAACAATAAGTTTTCCATCACGTTTGAGTAGACCAAACAATGGCATGAGCGGGTGAACAGCAGATACTGTGTCATAAATACCATCTAATGTGCCTATGGCAGCCTGCGAGATTAATAATCAGGTAGTCTGCATTTTTATTCATTTAATTCAGAAAATATGAAGGAGATTAAATATTTAAAATTAAGTAACAAATATTATGGAGACTTTACAAAACTTAATGCTAAGACTTTACTCAAAACTACTGGTGTAATCCTACCTTACTCCATGAATTACGGAAATTAGAGCATTTTTTGGAACTCTGACTACTTAGATAGGATTAATCACCTTTTAACTTTGAATTACTTTAATCCATTACATCAGACATATAACACTAACTTATGAGGTCACGTGATATTATATATGTGTGATGTAATCACTTTAAAGATGATCAAGTCTACAAGTGGATCATAGGACAAGTTAACCCAAGTCTATCCCAAAGCTTTACCTGCATTTGCTCTTGATCAGGGCTAACCAAAAAAGAGTCTGCTCCAAGATGATTAATGGCTTCCTCTTTTTTGCCAGGTGAAGTGCTGATCACAGTCACTTTGAGCCCCCATGCCTTAGCAAATTTTACAGCCACATGACCTAATCCACCAAGGCCTACTACTCCCAGATGGGTTCCTGGTTTGGACAACCCATAGTAAATCATTGGACTATAAACAGTGATACCAGCACATAGCAATGGAGCACCTCCATCAAGAGTCTGATGATCTAGTCCAGCAGAATTGCAAAATGCTCATTCACCCACCATGGGATTTGAATATCCTCCGCGGGTAGGGATTCCATTTTCATCAATGGAGAGATAGGTCATGATCCCACAGAATCTTGGAACAGTAAGGCTCTAGATCATTGGAACATTTGTCGCATGAGCGGCATGATCCCACTAAGCCGCCCACCCCAACTTTATCTCCAGCTTTGAATTTGGTTACCTTGCTGCCTACCTCGGTGACTATCCCAGTCATTTCATGCCTGCTCAATCCAACAATCTCATATTAAATGCACACCAAAGTTTATTTGAGTTTTGAGTTGGACCAATGTAATTTGGTTTTAAATTACTTTGGGTATTTACTTCTTACACCATCAATCTATCATGATGATGAAATGTGTACTTTCGAGTTAAGTGTATACAAAGTCACGGGTTAATTGCATATTAACCCTTAATGGTTAAGGTGACTATCAATTCAAATCTTTTTGTTATTTTTTAGGCCTAAAGCTTTCAGATTCATGGTCAAATTTAACGATTTTTTATTTTAAGCAAAAATTACATTTTTATCTTCAAATTAGTCAATTTTTTCATGACATTCAAAATATTTAATTTTATAATTTTTCATAAATAGAGTTTAATGAATTTTGAAATTAAGTGATAAAAGATGAAAAAATGTTGAATCATATCAACGAAATGAGAAAAAAAAAATTTTTTTTAAATTTGTAGAAAAGTACTGTTCTTTTCCAAACAAAGTTAGAAAGGGTAATTTTTGTTAAAAGTTAACAAAAAGATGTGTAGATTTAGGCCCCATTTGGTGTTATTGTACTTTTGCTAAAAAAGTACTTCTACATGGTAAAAACACTTTCTCAACTATTTGGTAAGTATTATCCTTAAATTTAGGAGTAGAACTTTTGGTTTCAAAAGCACTTTTAATACAAGCTAAAAATTTATGCTTTTGAATTAGTTTTTCTTTTTTAAAATAATTAAAGATAAAATTTGGCCAATTTACCATAATTTAGGATTAAATAAAGATAAAATACTTTTTAAAATTCAAAATTATATATTACCAAATAACTAAAGTACGCAAACTTGCACCCAAACAACAAAATTTAAAAATTTACTAAGCACGTTTTCTCCAAAACGCTACTAGCTAAAGTACTTTAAAATAAGCTACTGCAACCCCAGACGGGACCTTAACAGAAGGATGTAAGTGTCTAAAAATAATGTTAAGGACCAAAATGACAATAATTTTAAACGTTAAGGGAGTAAAGTAAAATTAAAATAAGGGGTAAATCACATTCAAAAAATTGATGTGACTAAAGATGTACTACTGAATAATCAAAATATAGAAACTATTTTATATAGAAATTCTTAGATCAATTGAATCTACGATAAGTGTTATGGATTATCTTGATTCTAATTCACCTACATCACTATATTTTAATATAGTTTGAATGATGTGGATGAATTTATACAAACGGATCTATTTAAGTTTTTTCTTGTTTTGAATTGAAAATGCATCGGTATATCTCTTTGTTAAGAGTAAATTCTTTGTCAATTCATCCCTCGAATTTATTTATTTTTCATTATCTTCCTAGAACCTTAAAGATGTTATTGCACTTATCATTTACGCAAATCCAGTGTTTTGGCCCCTAAACATGGGCTTGATAGGAGAGGAAATATTATAAAAATTTCAAGAATTAATTGATAAAAAAAAATAAATTTAATGTTTGATGGGCTCAATTTACGCATTAACATTTAGAGTCTAGAGTTGAAAAGTAAAATTCTTTGAATGGCTCTAAAAGGATTTTGCTAGAATATTTTGACACATTATCAACTTATAAAGCCCAGTTTGTCCTACCCTGGTACAACCGGGTATAAACCAAAGCTGAACTCATCCGTGTTGCATGAAGGTCGGAGACAGATTCCACAAGAGAACTTTAAATCTTACATCCTCCTCACCGGTTTCCCGCAAAATTCACGTCCGGCGCAATTCAAGTTTTTAGTGTTAAATTATCAAAAAATTTATAAGGTATGATTCCGTATTTGTTAGTTAAGAAATTCTGAACAGAATCTATTTCTGTGTATAACTCATTTCATTTATTTTCAATTAATTTTGACATAGATATCCATATTCTTTACCTGCTCATTCAAAATTAAAACTTTCAAACAAACTACATACAGTTACATATCTAATAAGTAGAATTTTTAAGGAGAAATTTCATCTAAGTCAGCAACAACTATTGGAAATGCTCAAAAATTACTTTTCAATTAATGAAAGTCTCATTTGAAGTGGGGAGTTTGTATTTCTAAAAAAGTAGGGGATCATTCTATCCAAAAAAAAGTGTGCATTTTAGTCGAAATAGAGAGCTCTCGTTGGTTAATAAACAACTATTAGGCAACTCCAATAGTTGCTCCTGAACGAAATAAAAATTTTCATTTTTAAGATATATTAGTTTTAAGGTCTATTAGGCATCTTGGTCAAGAGCAACTATTAGACATATCTAGTAATTATTCTTTAACCAATGGGCGTCCTCCATTTGGAGTGGAGGGCACGCATTTCTGAAAAAATAGGAAGTCATTCTATTCAGAAAAATAGATCCTTCATTCTAAATGGACAATTTTCATTCATTGAGAAGCAACGATTAAACATGCCTGAAGTAATAATTATTTTTGAACAAAATAAAAATTTCCGCTACAATTGCAAATGTACCTTCTAGTGAATTGGAAGGGGTAAAAGATTCCGGAGGGATCTCTAGCTGCCCAGCCGAAGGTCTTTACGCGATTATCCGCCGATATCTCTTTCTCTGATGAGCTGTTTCTAGTTGCTAATCGAAGGACATCCCTTAAATTCTGCCCAGCCATCTTTGTCTCTTTGGGAATACTTCTCCTTGTATTAATTTGCAGTTTCTAATTTAAATCTAATTTGTGTCCCAAAGATTGTATCTTGGCTACCTTTAAATACTATTAGGAGTAAGACTCAAAGGTGATCCAATAATTGACTTGGAATTTTCATGGTTTTCAATAACATTTGTCATGTTTACTACCGAAAAACCTTGTACTACAAGAATTATCTATTTTTGTGACCTGTCTCTTATACACATCTAGATGTGTATAAGAGACAGCTAATGATAATATGATTTCCATTTACAAGTCATAAATAGTTTTGTGACTTTGTAAACGGTAACATTCATTCGTGAGTCATAAAAGTACTTGTGAGGTAAATCTTAATTTGTGACTATCAAATGAGGATGTCATCGACTACAAAGTCACAAAATCCATTTATGACTTTGTAAATGGAAATCACATTTATTATTTATCACTTGAAATTACTAGTTTTGTTACTTGTCGTGTTACAAAGAGATTGTATTTATGACTTTCAAAATTATATAAGTTACAAAAAGTGGGTAATTCTTGTAGTGATTTGTCAACATTTTTTATTTTTAATGATAATTACTTCCTTTGCCCTATTTATATTGTTATATTTATAAAAATGTCACCTTAACTAAAATGAATAGTTTGCATTACAAATTTCTCTTTTACTCTTCTAATGATATACATCTAGATGTTCTCAACTTTCCCAATAACTAATGGATTCAACAATTTAGTTATTTCATCATCACCTATTCCTCTATCCTCTTTCCTTTTTCCTCTCAAATATTTGTAATTTAATATAAAGTAAATGCAAATATCTATATATCTATATTATAGCAAAACCCCTTTTGGAGTAAATATAAGGATTTGACATGTGACATATTAGGTAAAAAGAAATTTACTTGGTAAAGAATAAAGGTAAAATATCAACCACTTAATTAACAGTGAAATTCAAATTAATTACCTAAGTATTATCTTTAACTACCTCTTTTTTTTTTAAATCCTCAATTTATGCATACCTCTTATAGTTTTTCCCAAAAGAGTTACAAATTGAAAGCGAATTATAAACAATCATATATGTTTACATTGTTAAAAATAAATTATTAGAAAGCAACTGTTTATTAACGCCAATGTTTTGACCCTCCAAAATTAGCTTTAAACACTCCATTCTTATATTTCTTTGATTAAAATGACTCATATACCTATAACTTATATTCTATAACCATATGTTAAAATTAACTAACGACAAGGCAATAAATCAATTGTTTCATGTACATTAGGCAAAAATACATTATTTAATAGAAATTAGTAATGCCTACAACAAATTAACACTCCAATAAGTTCAAAAAATAAAAATCAAAGCGAAATATTATGGACAATTTGAAATGATTATTACATAAATCATGCATTCTAATTATAATAGTAAGACCCAATTTAAGATGAACAAAAGGAAATCGTATCAATTCAAAACATCCTAAACCCATAAAAAAAGTTACAATATATAATTCTTAACTTTCTAATAATATTTGATTAAATGGATAATCCATCCTAAGTTCTCCATTTTCTTACTAATTAAGAAAGTTAATGCTCTTGTTTAATTGGAAAAAAGAATATAATTTACTTTAAGAAAATTGCTAATACCATAATTAGTCCAATGAAATATATAAAAATATTTCATAAATAGACAATTAATAAAATAATTTAAATACAGAAGGCAATGTTATAGTTAGAAATGTATAAGATCATTTAAGTCATTTTGATTAATCAAAAGTGATGAGGTTAGATGGTATAACTTTCACCAATATTATCATTGATTTTAGCATCCATGTAAGTTTAATAATTCTTGCAATGATATTACACACAGTTACTATTTGTAAAAAAAATAATTTATTAGATCACAAAAAGATAACAAACTTTTAATATCAATTTCTTTCCTTTTTTTTTTGCATCTTTTTGTGAATTTATATTTATTGTTAATTAACTATTAAATGTCAACAAATATTATTTTTAAGTGATTATGTAATCGTAATACTTTTAAAAATAATTTTAATATTATGAATTATACAAAAAGTTTGTACGAAAAAATACATACGCATTTTTTATCTTGTATTGTCACACAAGGACTAAGGTAGAGACTCAAAGTGGTTGGAGAAATATTTAGATAGATCTAGCGCTTAGATCTCATTTTGTTGATTCTATGGTGTGAATTAAATCTTATGTAATAAATGACATCAATTGATATAAATAAGATTCAAAGATGAAATCTGTTTAAATATTTTCCAAATAGTTAAGTCCATGAATTGATACAGTAAATCTCATATTATGGGCAATGTGTACAAAATAACATTAAGAATTGATACATTTCCTCTGATTTCTGTTCGAACACTTACAACCTATTTAATAGAATTCAATTATCAAAGTTAAACACAGGATTAGTCCTAATATTCAGTTGTTGAGAATAAGATCATAAAATAGGCTTTGAATTGTCAGGTTGGTTGTGAGTGTTCGAACAGAAATCAGAGGAATATGCGTAATTGTTGATTGCAATAGAATTATGATATCGAAGAGTTTAATTTAGTTATCAGACAGGGAGATCAAAATATTCATGCGAGAGAATGAAAATTAATTTATTGAGGTAATTATTTTTTCTAATGAATAGTAATTTATTTAACGGTAGAAAAATCTAAAATTTTGCACAAACATAATAGTGACAATAAAAAATCAGAATGGGCAAAAGTAACAAAAAGTATTTCAAAAAATGTGGTTTGGGTGAAATGATTCAAGTATACACATTCTATTGTTTACCAAAAGAAATTCAAAAATAGAAAGTGAAATTATTTTCGATATTATATGTAATTAATGGTTGGACAACATTATGTTTAAGTTTTTCTAGATGTCTATAAGAGACAAGATTTTTTAGATAGATCTTTTTTATGTCTAAGTAGAATCCTCTCTTATGATTTTGATTACAAATTTAATTTTCGCATGAATTGACAAATTTATTTTGAAACCTAATTTATTGAAAATAAACATAATTATGTGAAGATTTTAATTTGGTTGAAAATTTTGATTTGAATTTTGACCATATCTTGATTCTCAAATCAAAATTTTTTTAATTGGGGTTTTTAATTACACTTTTGGAAGTGAAAAAAGAGATGTTATAGACAATGTTAAGATCACAGAAGTAGCTCCAATATTCAGACTCTCTCCATAATGAAGAAAAGATGTCTTTAAATAATTTTAAAATTAAAGAGATTGAATTGATTATCAAAGATTTTTTGTTTGATGAATTTTTTTTGATTGGGCCGACACTATTAATTTTATAGGTATTGAAAAATTATTTGTAGAAAGAGATGTGAAAATGAAGTCAAAATTTCGTTGTCTGAAGAGAATAAATTTTTTGATACGTGTGGCAATGGTTCTGTCGGAGATATTGCGTTGAAATTAAATTATTGACTTGAGTGTGAATGGGTATGTATGGACAATTATTTGGATCCAAAGGTGTTAGTTGAGAAATTATTANAAATTCATGTACGTGATGATATTAGCCTTGACGCAATTGAGAGATGGGTTAACGTTGGAATCTTAAACTAAACCTATAAGTTAGTTTTTAGATTTTAGAAGTTGCAATGGAACCAAAATTTTAATAGTTTAATTGTTTTAGGAAATAGTATTTTATTTGAGAATTATTGTCCTTATTAATTTTTTTGCTAATCAAGTCTGGTAGTCTCTATACATAGAATATATGTTGAAATATTTTTTTTTTTTTTGGGAGAGTTTGAAAAATTTATTCAAAGTCTACAAAGACTATACTTGAGTCTAATTTATTTGTTTGAAATATTAATAAAATTATTTTTTTACTCATGTATATGTTGTGTGTGATTAAAATATTATTTTAATTTTCTTATTCTATAGCGGGTAGAAGAGAATTCTAAAATTTAGAGTTTTGCAGGTTAATTGCAATATGCACTACTCAAGTATCATTCATTTATACTTTACTCTCTAAACTATAATTTTAGCATTTCTGGAATACCTTATATTTTCAATTTGTACCACATACATTGTTTAAATTGGCTAACAATGCAATAAAATTTTCTAACTATTTTTGAATGAAAAGATCGTAGTATATGCAATTTATATTTGTTTATTGAAATACTCTTATTTATCTGCTTAATATTAAAATATTTATGAAAAAATAACTATCAAAATTTTTTTAATTTTTAACTAATTTAAACAATGTGATACAAATTTCTAGTACTAGTAGCATGGAAGTACTAAAATATTATAATTGATAAACTTATGATGCAACCCGCAATCAATGTTAATTCAAGGTGCAAATTATAATGAACCCTTCTAAAACGGTTACTCAAAAAAATATTAGGTACTCGTATTTGGAAATTTTTTTATATAAATTAAATTCATAAAACAAAAAAGTTTACAGGGGCACGAACAGCTGTAAGTTGGCGGCAATTTATGGCATGAAACAATTAATGTTAAATGGGATGGCCACAAGGTAGTCCTAAGTATTCAGTTAGCACTAATTGTCAGGTTGATTGTCAGAGAATATGCTTAATCAATTTATGATATCTATTTAATTATCAGATTTATTTATGTGAAAATTAATTTATTGAAACTAATGAATAGTAATTCTGAAAAATAAAATTCATCATAATAGTGACACAAAAGTAGTGAAAAAGTTACAAGTGATCCAAGTTCTCCAAAAGGTGAAATTATTTTCGATATTCAACATTATTTGTTCTACCATCACCTAATTTTTTAGATAGATCTTTTTATGTCTAAGTAGTCCTCTTTATGAAATTTAAGTTTCGCAAATTGACATAGAAAAATATGCCAACAAAATACTCAAAATTGAGAATCAAAATTCAATTTTGGACAAACAATGTCGGTTCACTTCATCACTAATACTAAGGAGATGTGAAATTCAAAGCTGAATGGCAATGGTTCTTAGATGCGATTCCAATTCCATAGCCGAGGTCACAACTCATAATTTTTTATGAAAATTCTGTACCTTGTTGACTATAAGTTTTAGAAGTTGCTCCACAGTCAAGTCGGAGGATCCGAGGTAGGATCGCTATTACTCTTATTAAAGTATGTTTGAAATATTCAAATGTTGCTGTTTTTAATTTAGTATTAAATTTGCGAGATGTCCATGGAATATTAAAATTGCACTACGAAAGATTCTACAAACCTTGGTCAAGTCGGTATCTATATAGGATTCACTTATCAATTTATTAAATAGTATATGTGTGTGTGATTAAAGCTTTTCTAAAATTTAGAGTTTTGCAGCAATATTACTGCAAATATGTATACATTGTTAAATAATTCGAATGATTCAATTTATATTTGTTTATTGAATTACTTCTGCTTAATAGTATGGTTAACTAATTTGAACAATGTGATATAGTGTGCATGGAAGTACTAAAATGAGATGCCCCGTGTGAAGGTTCATTATAGAATTCTAATTACTCATATTAGGTAATTGAAATTTTATATAGATTCATATATGTATATCTTTTAATATATATACGTGTATGAAGTGGATTGGTGCCGCAATTTATGGCATGAATTAATGATGCTATCAATCTATGATTATTGTTGTCAGCCAGAGCAAATTTTAAAAAGATAATGACCAAATTTTCTTAAATGTCTTTGGATCCTTCTCCGGTGAGAACTACATCTTTCTCTTCCGCAAACTTTTTTCTATAATTAACAAATTGCACAAATGATCTCTATGCGAACTGATGAAGATGAATCAAATAATGAAACTGAAAGAACAAATATGTGTGTTACTAAAACATCTTTTATATTGAGCCTATTGGTTTGAGAGTCCGGCTCCCATCTCTATATCGAAGGACTTCATTCTAATATAAAAGGTAGATATTATACGAAACTTGTTTCGTATATGGCTTTCTAAAGTTCTCAGACATTTCTCTAGAAATATGATTTGGACTCGTTATAATAGGAGTTCAAAATGATTCATAATTGTTGCTGTAAATGTCTTTCCATCTACAGCTCTGAAGTGTGGAGAGAAGGTTATGAGAATGCTCTACTTACCGATTCATATGTAATAGTCTTTATGAAATCATTTTATGGTATATATATATATTGGTCCCAAAAGTAATCTAAACACCGAGGGGTAGATTATTCAAAATAAACTTTTAAATGTCTTAATGAGAACTTTTATCAACAAATAAATACTTAAGCCAAATGAATACTAAGATTTCAATAATTGAAACTCAAAGAACAACAAATTATTGAGATAGAGAGTATCAAACCAAACTCTCAAACTTCTCAAACTTGGAGTATATTCACTAGTAGTGCCTAAATCAAAGAATGTGAGGATAACTTCTTGTACAAGTAGGCTACACCCTTGCACCTTCCCTCTAGTTGAACCAAAAGTTTTTACAATACAACCTCCTTTTGTACATTTTTTCACTCTTACACTTGAAAATCACTCACTAGTCTACTCTTGCTCACACTAATTCTCTCTAGTTGAGCCAAGAGAATTACACTACCCAAACCAATACAATACACAATATTTTAGCCTATTTCTTCCCAAATAACTCTTACAAACATATTTGTATTGAATGCAATAGTTCTACTTTCTAACTTTCTCATCCTTTTGCATTTACAGACTTAGGGGTATATATAGATGCCTAAAAACTACCTCCAATAATTCTCTAACGGCTATTTTACTGAAAAACTAACCGCTATAATCTCTTATACGGCCATTAGAAAGTATATGTCCGAACGACCTAACCGTTAGACCGTTCGGACGTTCGATGCATAGCTTAGCGTCCGTTCTCTACAGGTGTTTTCTCATCCAATCGTTCGGACATCCGAGACTCGATAGTCAAACTCTGACCCGAATTTTGCATCAAGCGATCGGTGCTATTCTTCGTCAGAAGGTTCGCCTTGAGTTTTTCAATAGTGCAAATAAATAATTACATCAAAACATGATTAACATAACTGGGGTTCATAGATATAGATATAGATATAGATATAGATAGATAAGTTAGAAAATAATTATTTATTTATTTGAAAAAACTTTAGGTATATCATATTTAAAGGGTTTTTTAAAATAAATTGAAAGATGTATAATATAATCTTGTGATCCAATTGTATGATGGTAATACTTTTATAAAGAAATTAACTAGAGGAAAATTATAAATTTTGTCCCTAAACTATTTTCAAAATCTCATGTAGAACCCTTAAATTAAATTTTTGAATCTTTGCATCATCAAAAATAGTTAGAAAATCCCTTTAAATTGTTATACATCAATTTTTTAAATAAATTTATTGTTTCTCAAGTATCTAGTGTAAGGTTTCATACATTTTTTTTTTTACATTTAACAAACAAAGAGAAAGCTCTAGATGTGTAAAGAAACATCCAAACACGCATAGAGACTACAATATCTATGATATTATACACACTAAATGTGTTTAGAGACAGATTCTATTTTCACCTTTCCGCAATAACCTATAATTTATGGGATTGAGTCACCAAAGAGATGTGTATGGCAAGAGATCCTTTATCGGACCTGTCCTGTAAACATCAGAAGGTAGATTCGATATTGCCACAACAAATTAGGGAATCTCAAAGTAAATCTCTGCCTACCCTGTCTCTTTTTACACATCTATCTGTGTATACGAGACAGCCTTGTATAAGAGAAAAATTGATTACCTTATACCCTAACGAACTCAAACCTCAATATTCACTTTGCCCCATGAACCCAAAAAATATACAATTTGCCTCGTCTAAAAGATTCACCCAAAAAATATACACTTTGCCTCTTCTAAAAGATTCCCTAATATAAGTAGTATAAAAGAATGATGGGGAAGGTAATTTAAAATTTGTTTTTGAAAAGACTAGCCTCCAAAATTTGTGGAGAAAATTACTTTCCATTTATTTACCTTTTCTTATAAATATTTTTATGCATTTTTATTTTACATTAACTAAACATTAAAGTTAAATTTGTAAGTAAATATTTTACTTACTAATTTTTTAATAATATTTATTTTCCATATTAAAAATATCTTAGTTATTATTTTATTTTTAATATGTTTAATTAATGTAAAAGTCAAATTACTTCATATAGAAATTAAAATTTTAATATGGAATAATTAAAATTAAATACAAGAAAATTAACACTGTCCATAAATTTGTGGAGGATATCTTGGTCAAAATAAATTTCTACAACATTCTTTTTTTATTACATATATTAGAGAATTTTTCAAAGAGGGCAAAGTGTATATTATTTTGGTTCAGAGGGCAAAATGTGATTGTAATTTGAGTTCAGCGGGTAAAGTGTAATTAACCCTTTTAAAAATAGTTGATGGAATAAATTTACCATACACATCTAGATGTGTATAAGTTCTTTGCATCTTGATTCGACGTTATGTTCATTAATAATTAACTACTATCCAATATTGATAGCTATTATTCATAACCAAGTAAGTAAAACTTACATTTTCTCTATTTTTTCGGCATTTTTTCATATCGTTTTATTCAAATAAATGCTTTGCACTTATTGAGAGTAGATAAAATAATTGTTAGAATTTTTTTTCACATTTTATCTACATAATAAGTCACACTTTCTTTTATATTTCAAATAAGTGTCATATCTTTTTTTTTTTTTTTTTTTTGTAATTTTATGAAATTAAAATTTTATTGATATTTTGAACCAAAAATATTTTAAATATTTATTTTATATTCCAAAGAAGTATGGCATCCTTATTTTTTGTAATTTGATGAAATTAAATACTTATTGATATTTTGATTCCATAGTTTAACTCAATTTATTTTCATGTAATTTGCTATGTAATGTAATTAATACAGTAAAAACAATTATGTTTTTTTAACTTATTGTGTTGCATAAATTACTAATATAATTGTTTAGTTTTATTTGTCATTATTTAGTTAATTATTAAAAATTTTAAACAATCGTCACTAATACTATTGTTTAATAAATTTAATATTTTCATCTCCCCATGCATACCATGGGTTATTAACTAGTTTTTATAAACGGTGTACTCCTATTTAGTTCTTAACTTATGTAATATTTTCTCAATCATTCTGAACAATCAAATCTGTGCCAATTGTTTCTGCCTTCTTCCATTTAATAAACCAAGGCAGAAGCAAATCAGGTCGTGCTGGTAAGCAACCAATTAATCAGCACCCAGGTACGGAGGCTCCTCATTAACTAGGCATTTTTACATAAAAAGATTGTAGTATATGCAATTTATATTGGAAAAATGATCTTATTAGTTTTTACATTTCTCATTTGTATTTTTCTAGTTCCATACATTCAAAATGAGGTATTTTAGTTCCTCAAACATTCTAAGCACTATATTGATCTCACTTGGTATATTTTAGAAGAACTTACATGCGTAAGGGCTATAATATATGATGCTTCCGTCACAGGAGGTACATCAACGGTCTTCAAGCCCAATTCAAAGCTGTTGAAATTCCCAAAACTTGCGGGGACGGATAGATCGAGTCCGATGACCCGAAGTCGGTGATCCACGAATGTAGTATTGTTTAATATTTAAAATTTAGATGTTGCCACTTGCCGAGCCTTCTACTTCGATGCTCAGTGAGCGTAATTTCAGTAGTAGTTTAGATAATTTTGTCGAAACCAAAATAGTTAGAAACATTTTGAATTGTAATTAGTATTAGGGCCTTTTAAATGAAATGGTAGTTGTGATAACTTTGTCTCCTTGAATAAGAGCCTCGGCATTCTTTGTTCTTGTCTTTATATTTGCTTTTCAAATACTCTTTATTTCCTGCATTTAAAACAATAATTGTATGATATAAGTAGGCAAACAAATTTCCCTATTTAAGCATTCCAACATAAAAAAATTGTCTAAGGAATGCTTTGATTTCGAAGGTGCTTAGACTAATGAACCCTTTTGGGATGAGGCTAAAAAGGACCAAATTTGGCTCTTGTTTTGCCTTAGTCATTTAACATTGAGTAGTACAATCTTTTCAAAGTCCCAAGAAACGTAAGGTTTTGCTTTGAGTCATCCCAAGAACCTTTGTGATCGGAAACTCTTCCATTTATATTTTTGCATATAGGGTCGCTTAGTTTCTTGGTGAATGACTTTTAGCCCCCAATGTTGCTTTTTTATTAGAATAATTGTTTGAACTCCCGGGTGCTAAAATAATATTGTGAACCATCTTGAGGGTTGGCGCGGAATACTATTGTTTTGCTTGGGAGATTTAAAAATAAAATAATTGACCCTTGAGGGGTTTTTTGTTTATTTCCTTTATTGATTTTCCTATTTACGGCCCTGGTTTAATCATTTGCTTTTTGTTCAATTTTGGATTCCCAAACTCTTAGAGTTACGGATATTTCATCATGATTGTCAAACGAACCTCGAGGGTTCAATTTGTTGTTGCTTTTAATATTAAACTGCTAATTGAACATAGTGTCGATATTTAAAACATATTGACTTGTTTGACATTCTAAATGCGAAACTAAGCTTATAGTCGGAGCAATTAGAGATAAGCATGTAAATAAATCGCATTTGTCCAAAACCCATTGGCGCGGCTCATGAATAATTTGCTTGGAGGGGTTGCTAGAGCCTCGGCCTTTGAACGTGTAAAACCAATTACGGCCTCAAACTTATTTGCTTTTTGTTCAACTGGATAAACTCTTAGAGTCGGATGGATCTAGTTGTTTTGATCCGATTACCTAGGATTGGCGCATTTACTTTGTTTATTTCCAATATGGGGGCTCTAATGTCGTTGAAAATGCTAAGCCTTCAATCATTTGCTTTTTTCAATTAAAAAAATCTGGATAAACTTTTAGAGTATAAATTTGGAACATTTATAAAATAATATCAAGATTTGGATGCGGCTTTGTTTTGTTTGCTGGGGCTGATAAGCTCCTTTTAGGGGACTGCTAAGCCTCGGCCCAATCATTTACTTTTGTTCAATGGATCCAAACTCTTAGAATTAGTACGGAGCAAGATTTGGTCTGATCCGACAGTTGCCTTGTCCGAACCTAGGGTTGGCGCGGCTTTGTTTAAAAACAACAATGCTAGCTGCTAAGCCTCGGCTCTTGAGGGGATGCTAAGCCTCGATCCTCAATCATTTACTTTTTGTTCAACGGATCCGAAACTCTTAGAGTTGAATTTGTTCAATGCGGATCCGAAACTCTTATAGTTTAATATATAACATTTTGTAGTAATGAACTTTATATGTATATTTCTTGATAATATATTTCTCAAATTGCCCATACAATATTCCACATTCAGGTATAGGAATCCCATTTTAATTATGTCAACTAAATACTTGTAATTTAAAAAAAGAGGTGTGAGCTTCTATTACACGATAGGGTCCTTCCCGATTCGGATCTAACTTCTTTGTCCCTACACGGCTAGCTTCGTTCTTAAGTACCAAGTCTCACGGCGAAGGTAGCGGAGGTCAAATACAAGCAAGACATGTCTCTTATATGACAATCCTAGAGTCCCTGTCGCAAGAGACAGCTGCTAGCTAACCTTTACTTACTTGAGGAAAAAGAGGTTAGATGCATCCATCAGAGCCTAATCATTCAATTCCAAATCAAAGGATACTCGAAAGGTAGCCCAATCTCGAGAGGGATAATACCGTAAATAAGGTTAAATGAATGGAGTATTTCCATTAGCCGTTGAGGTGTGGTCCGTATGCCCAAAGGACATATTTTTTGCCCGCCCTACATGTGCAGCCTTGAATTTCAGCAGAGACCACTTCCCTCGTGTCAGCCAGATTCGATTAGAGAAGTACTTCAGTCTGTCCCACATGGCTTGAGAATGAGCGTCCTTGTAGCAAAACCTGACTGATTCTTGGGTTAGTGCAGAAGATCTTGAAAGGTTCTCCTTCAAATTATTTTCCACTACTAAAAACTCAAGCATGCCTATTCTTCGGGGAAGTCGGCCCAAAATGTCAATTCCCCACTGGACAAAAGGCCACGGGCTCTGAATAGGAACCATATTCAAGCCGGGTCTCCGTGGTATTGGGGCATGTACTTGACACTGATGACACGCCCGAAAAAGTATTGTGGGACCCGCATCCGAATGTAAGGTTGGCGGTAGTATTATTAGCGGGACTTTGAGAGCTAAACTCAGAACCGACATGACTTCCGCAAATGCCCTCGAATGTACCTCGCGTAGAACATAGTTAGCTTTAATGGAGTGAAAATTAAGGTTGTGGGCACCTCAGCTGTAAGGGTAGCACAAATATGCCTTTTTATATAAGATTCAGATTTAATAAGTGTATACTTGGTGGCTCATGTATTTGACCTTTCTAGCTTTGTTATTTTTACGGCATAATCCTCGGGTGAAAAAGATTAGTATAAATATTCACAACATTCTCATTATTCAAATAACTTATCGGGGTTCCATCCAACCGAGATCGGTTTAAGGATGCAAGAGATTCTAAAACAATAGTGAATGAGATGTCAACAACAAATGAAATCTTCGTTCCCCAATTAACTACCAATTAATTAAAACTCTAACTCCATCGAAAATTGTTAAAACACCCATGTGAATATATTAGGCTAGTTTTGTGAGCATCGACGTGCAATAATGAAAGAATATTTCTTGTTCGAGCAATCTTGACGATGTATCTATTTTTGTGAATTTTTCAATCCAACTTTTGACCTTGGCTAGGTACTTTTGCAAAATCACACCTCGAGCCTCGTAATTTCCTAGGCTTTGATTCACAACCAGTGAGAATCGAATGAAATCAAATTTAAGGTTCGGGCACCCATCATGAAAAGTGGGCCATAGATTCTAAGAAATAAGGGCATCATACTGACAACTTCATTGTTGGTTGCCTTGAATCGAGGGCATAAGTGAGATAATTCCCTTCGAGATTGGATTATTATCCTTTCCACGGACTAAAAACTCCGTCAACATGAAGTAATTCCATACAAGGTCTTAATCCTCATTTTCTTGCCGTCTTTTCTTGGATCGGTTGTCGAATGAGATCAACCTTTTCGATGTAAACAAACTTTCCGCAATGAAATCGACGAGCAAGAGCTTTGATTGACTTGTCCGAGGTCTGAATTCTATGTCAAACTCAAACAGTGACTCAACTACCACTTTAGCATTCGACTCAAGCATCCAAGGTTTGTTCAAGATACATTTTTCAAAGGAAGGTTGGTGTGCGAATTAAATGCCTAAACTTCCCTTTTAGTGACCATGAAAATCTAAGGCCTCACTAGCTTAGCCGACACCTTGAACGAGAAGGCGCCTTTTCAATAGGACTATAGTCCTTCTCTGGACCTTGAAACACTGGATTACTTACGAAATATACAGTGTTACCTGTTCATCTTGCCTCAATAGAACCAGCTAGCTGGTTCGGCAATTGTATACGATATATGGGTTCGCATTTCGAGGAGAAGCGAGCTTCGATATGGTACCTAAATATTCTTTAAGCTCTTCAAAGGCTTTAGAAGAGAAGGCTTCTTCGGTCCATTTAAAACCCTCGGTCTTCTTTATTAAAGACTCGGAAGAATGGTAAGCCTCTCTCTGCTGATTTGGAGAAGAATCGATTTTGGGCAACCATTCTACCGGTTAGTCTTTGAACCTATATCCTTCATCGAGTTGGGATATGTTCTCATATCAATAACATATGGCTTGTTGATATTTTGAACAACCTTTTCAGGGTTTGCCTCGATTCTATATCGGTGAGAGACAATAAGTGTATCCCAAGAATTTCAAAATTCCATGTTCAGGGATTCTTCACCGAGGACTGTCTCTTATACGGATTCAGCCTCATTTGGATGGATCTTAACGTCTCAAATGTTTCCCTGAGATCTTCCAGGGTTTTCTCGTACGTTCGGCTTTTAACCACCATATCATCAATATATGTTCCAGCTGCTCCGACTCTAAGAGTTTCGGACATTTTGTCTTATTCTTGGCCGATAGGTAGCTCGTATTTTTGAGTTCGAAGGGCATCGTAGTGTAGCGATCGTGCCTCGGTCGATCAAACGTCAGACGTTAGAGCAAAACAAGAGCCAGATCCAGTTGAACAGACAGTTCAAAAATACCATGAGGGCCGAGGCTTAGCAGTCCCCCCCTCAAGGGCCTGTCTCTTATACACATCTAGATGTGTCGATTATTAGGGAGCTACCGAAGAGGCGCTTTTCACTGGTTTGTATGCCCAAAAGGGTCCACTCTAAATTTGTTCTCAATTATATCTCGAGGACGCAGGGCATGTCTTCACTACAGGTTCAGACAAATGGCCCAATACTCCATTCAGTTCGACCTAAAAGCCCGAAGCCTGTCTCTTATACACATCTAGATGTGTATAAGAGACAGATCTTAGACAAGTCTATAAGAGGGAAGATCTAAAGCTATCTCCTCAATTTGAACCTACTTGGGTCTCGACCTTTGCCTTGCCCTTTCCTTGATGGGTCTGAAGGAAGGTCTCTGTTTGGTTCTCAGTGTCTCCTCGCATTCATGCCGCCCCATCTCTTCCCTCTCTTTCTGACTTGTCTCGGACTCTTCAAAGCCATAAGGGGGATGAAGCATCGAAGGTTTCCAAGTAAGCCTTGTCTCTTATACACATCTAGAAATCTGTCGATAAGCAAGGACTAGTTATTTGAGGCTCGGGCGGGCTCTTGTTGGCCGCCAATGACCGTGTATTCAGACCCATCAACATGAATTTTATCCCAATATGGAATGGATACAGGGAAGGATTCTGTAGGTGTACTGCGTGGGTCGGCCGATTATCATATTGTAGGAGCTGTCCCTTTTGACGATAAAATTGGTCATTTCAATTCTGTGCTTCGGGGGAGTTCCAAGACACAGTGGAAGCATTATTTGTCCCTCTGGCACGACCGAGTCTCCGATGAAGCCCACCAATGGAGTCTTGAAAGGTTTTCTCAAAGAATGATCCATATGCATTTTGAGCCAAGCAACCCAGAAGATTATGTTCGTCGAACTTCCGGTGTCCACGAACACACGGTGCATTTCATATCCAGCCACATTTACGTGAATTACCACGGGGTCATTGTGTGGCATTCGACTGGGACTGGGTCTTCAGAGGTGTATCTGAAGCTCATAAATGGCTTCAGTCGCTTTTTCCGATCCTCCCCTGAAGGAAAGTTTCGTGCATACTTTTTTCGTGCATTGTTTGAGTCCCCGGTTGCGGGCCTCTGGCAATTGTGTTTATCACCCCGGCTACGCGAATTTGTTCATCTTGATTTGCTGCGGGATTGTTTCACTTCTGGCCGCCTTAGATCTGTTGACCTGGTGGCGGTCGAGGTTGCGTCGGATTTCTTTGGTGGGTGTTCCTCGAAACTCGCTTCGGCAGATGAACTGCCGCAAATGTCCTTCCTGGATGGCCTTTTCAATTTCAACTTTCAAATGGTTGCATGCCTCGGTATCGTGACCGTGTTGACCATAGAAAATGCAGTACTTTGATCGGTCTCTTTTGTCTGAGGCTGAAACCATCCGAGGAGGTGGCTCTAGAAGGCCTAAAAGATTCATATAATATTTCTCTTCTCGGTACATTGAGAGGTGTGAAGTCCGTATCAGGAGGTGTCCTTGTTGCTAAAGTCGGTCTGTCGAGGTTAAAGTTTGATTGAAGATGTGTATAAGAGCCATAGGTGTGGCCCTGAAATAGCTTAATCTGTCTGCGACTCTTACTTTATTCTTTCATCAACATTTTTTATTTGGACCACCTCATCATTGAAGCGGTCCAAAAATTTATTAAGTGACTCATCGGACCTCTGCCGGATGTTCATGAGGTGCGATGTGTCTTTCTGCAATATTGATTTACTTCTGAAGTGACTCAGGAATGACTTTGCCAAGTCGTGGAAAGTAGCGATTGAGTTCGTCGGCAATTCCTGGAACCATTTTTGTGCGGGTTCACAATCTCTATCAAAATTGAACCTCTTCCAATTCACTGTAGCCATAAAGGCTAGTGATCGCCACCACGTGTTGTAAGTGATCTGACGGATCATATCAGATTCTCCCTTATAGCGGTCTAAGTCCGGCAACTTGAATTGCGTTGGAAGAGGTTCAATTTTGATAGAGATTGTGAACGAATTTCTGTCAATCTCTGCCGTAGGAGGAGTATTCAGGAGCAAATTGTTCTTCTTCAAAATCTCTTGGATCTTGTTTTCGAGGCTCTGCTCCTCGAGTTGTTTTAAAACAACCAACGAGGGTTCTCTCGATCCTGATTTTCTTGAAGAGTGTGCTTCGAGTCTCTCGTGCATCGGTAATTTTTCGCTTGTCAATGAGTGTGACTCCTCTGATTGCTCATTTGAGCAAACCCAAGCAACTTTGTTAATTTGTGCCGCAGATCAATCATTGGGGCAGAGATTGACAGAAATTCGTTCACAATCTCTATCAAAATTGAACCTCTTCCAACGCAATTCAAGTTCAATAACTTTCCCAATATCAAAGAAAAGAAGTAAAGAGAAGTGAATTAACCTTTATCGCGAAGTTTTATCTATCTTTAACCAAAGCAAAACAAAAGTGGTATTATGAAGTTTTATCTATCTCCAAAGAAAAACAAAAGCCACTTTTGAAGCTAAGTCCGTAGAAAATTACCCAGAAAGCTGAGAAAATCTGCATAACTTTCTCATTCAAATTTCTATAAAGATTGAAACTTTCACACTTAAAATCATAAAAACAAACTGAAAATCCAATCCTTCATTAAAAAATAAACAACTACTGCCATTAGTCATGCATAGATCAACATAAACATCCTATATACCAACATATTTGGGTACGAAAGATTTTTTGGAAAATACACTTTATTTTTAAACATCTCTATTATAAATTATTATATTCCAAAAGTACAAAACCATAAAATTCACAAATTATGCTCTAATGTAGCACCCACATGTTAAAGCTCACAAATATTAAGACAAAACAATAATTATGCCTCGTTGAAATAAAAGGTCACCAATCTAACACATTACAACAACTACTTAAATTATAATAAGAAATGCAATTCAAATATATTCAACAATCTTGCATGTAGATACAATTCAAAATATGAAGTAATGGAAATGACTTGCCGAGTCAAAATGTAAAAGGCTAAAAAAAAAAAGTACCAAGACTTGAGTGAATAATAAAACCCATCATTGATCTCATCAACTGACAACAAATAATCCAAAACAAATGGAATTCTCCTACCAAAAAACACAATGAATCCCCAAAACTGCCATCTGCATTAGTTCAACTTAATTCAAAATACTAAAGTTAAAAAATTTATGCAAAAAGGATAATGCATTCTCCTAAAAAGTCCAATGAACTAAAACCCTCCATTGATGTCAGTTGAATTGATACATCTTTAAAATTTTAGAGAAAAAAAACTTTGAATAAGATTAGCTATCTAAATTTGCTTACTTGAATTATTTCTTTTAAAGTATTGTTTGCGGATATTATTAAACACTTCACCCAATACATAGCTTGAATTTTTCTCAGGTTATAAATTAAGTGTCAAACTTTAATTAATATACTAAATCTCAATTTCTTCTTTGAGAAAACAAATAACAAATTGACTAATCTGAAGATAATAAAAATACATTTTAAAAATAGCTAAACTTCAGTTATGTTCCAAGGCTAAGATATAACTAATGCAAATTGAAAGGTTTCCCACAACATTTTCTGAGAAAATTCAAACTTATTGAAATCTTTCTCTTTTTCTTTTTAGATACACTTAACATATAATAGCATTAACCCTAGAGTCCAATTGGTTTACGAAATCTTCCTATTTAGCTATATTTTATTACATAGAATTACCCAAATACATCCCAATTTTTTAGACAAATCTCTCACTAAAAAAAGGACACTAAAAAGCACCAATAAGTAAAATAATAATAAAAAGAACAATATATAAAAAAATTCAAGAAAATGAACCAGCTATCAAACACCATGTATGACTTGTATAACTATATAAATTTTCCTTCATAAAACAGTTTGTCAGCAAGACAAATCAGCCATAAACCATATAACTATACTTAGGTAAAAATACCATCATATGCATATAAGCATATATCCCATCAAAACATCAGGAACAAAAGCATATTCAAATGTACTTAAAGGAAAAATCGCAACCATATTGTATGGATACAATACCTACCATATGCCCCTACTCTCCCCGATTAAAGCAAGATCCTCTACGAGTGAACAATCCTGGGTTTTTGAAGGATTTTGTCAAACAAAAATCAGGGAGATGCATAAATAAAAAAAATATTCATATAATTACTTATATTATCAAAAAATCAACTAATAAGTACTTATCAACAGATAATTTTTTATCACGCTAAATAATATGATAAATCAGATTATTTTTCTTGTTAAAATTGGATGGCATTAAATAAATATAAAACCAAAAAATCATTAGATTAATATGCTTGTTAAACTTGATGTCCTTAAATTAATATAATCCTAAAAATATCCCAAATTTTCACAAAAATGTTAGAATCCAGAAAAGCAAAAATAAGTAAAGAATATTAAGAAGGTGAATATACATACAAAAATTCAAGAAAATTGAACTTGGTTCTTCGGCTCTTGATGAAGCCAAATTCACATGCATCCATCTTTTCCTCCTCTCCTTGTATCCTCTAGTTAAACTTTTTTTTTTTTTTTTCACTCCCTAAATAACTCAAGACCAATTTTTAGCTTCCCAAATATTTTACAAATTAAATAAAAAATTCAAGAAAAATTTTTCAAAACAAAAAAAATCACATGCATGGCATATTTTCAAGATCTAGTCTTTATCTATGGGTTTTTTATTCCTACCAAATCTTTACAAACACCCAAAAAAAAAAGAAAGGATTCTGCCAAAAAATCACAAAAATGATCAAATCTTTATCTTTGTAGAGCCTTTTTTTTGTGTGAATATGATCTAGATTGTGTATTTTGAGCATGTTGAATAGCAATCAGAAGAGGAGGAGAGAGAAGAGCAGGAAGAGAAGCAGATTGAGAAAAGAGAGGAAAAAGAAAAGGAATTGAAGGCTTCCGGAAGTGGGAGTAGTGGAACGTAAATGTGTGGTAGAGATGAGTGACCCAAATTACAGCTGGCATCATCTAAATCATTCTCAAGCAACAAACCTTATACGAAGACATAACTACCCTTAATAAATCAAAATATAGTCAAAATGCAAAGGGGACAAAACACTTAAAAGTGTGTGAAAGTCGCCCTTTCATATATTTTAGATGAAAGTGGTCAATTATGAAAAATTATCAGTTCTAATACGAATTTCATATATTTATTTAAGAGTAAAGTATCTATTTGATTACTAAATTATGTTTGGTTTATTATTTTAGTTACTAAAATTTTTTAATGGTCGAAAAGATAATTCAACTTATAAAATTGCGTCTAAAAAATTATTTCGTTAATTTAAGGTCTTAAGTGATCCATTGAACAATTCTTGTACGTGTCAAATAAGTATTAGAAGGATAGCATTATCCAATAATCTTTTGCTATATTTTAGCTTAAACATTTATTAAATGACATAGTATAGAGTTAAAATAAAACATTAAAATAACATAATTTCGAAGAAATGGCAATCATAAAAAAAAAAAAAGTCATCTTTCTTGTCCATCAACCACCGCCATTCTCCTCCTCTAACAACCATAACTATTTTCTTGCCACCACCCCAGTCCTATCTCCATCGCTCCTAACCCCTCTGCGTCTAGATCCGTCAAATCCCAGATTCAAGATGTAGGTAAATATTTAAATAGATCCAATTTTTATTTTTATTTGTAAATTCTATAGTATGAATTAATTATTAGAAAATCTATGACATCAGTTGATATAAATAAGATTTTTTAATATTTAATTCTGAATACAGAATTCATAAGTAAGGTAAAAAACCGAATCTCCCTTGCTAAAATTCTTTATTTTTCTCTCTTCCTACAATGAAGATGTGTTAAGATCAATTATTTAATATGAATTAGAGTTCTATTCTGGTGATCATACGGCACCCGGCAGTCCAGATGATATGTTTCTCAAAGATCTAAATCCCTACTTAACTTCTTATGGCAAAATAGAAGAAGTCCATGGTAAATACATTAGCAGCCATTAAAATTTTCCATTAGTTGTCGCATCTAGTTTCAGTATATAATTTCCTTTGATGTAAAAAATCAGATGTTTTATTATCGGAACAAAAAATATACTACTACTTTCTACAGGAGTTTGTGGAGAATGATCTCTCTAAAGGTTTGTTTAGGAAAAAATTTGAAATTGGCCTTAAGTTTGGCTTCAATTCTTGAATAAGGATGATATGCAAAACTTCATATTGTTGCCAATGTTGAAAGACAACAAACAGTTTTGTCATGAATGTTCTTGAAGCATGAATGATGTGTTAATAATAGAAGAAATGAAATGGCAAGAATGGCGTAGAAACAAGTGTTTTCCTTTAGAATTTGAGAATATCAAAACTTGTAAAATTCGAGACGTGTATATCACTTTCCTTAAGGTTTTGATTGCCCCCACTATACTCAATAGTTTGCTTTTGGGTGAATAGCAATTTACCTCTAGGGTAAAACAAATTCTTCGAAGATTTTTAATAGCAAAACTTAAAAATCTTCCCAAGAACAATGTATAAGAAAAGACAGATTTTTAATTTTAATGTTGTTATGAATTGGTAGATATAACTCTCTTTTATAGAGATGGAAGGTCAGAGGAATCCATTGGAATACACATTTTCAATCCATGGAACACCTCTCTTGAACCAAAAGTTACAACTCTCTCCATTTTACCCGTTTTCAATTTTCAAACGGTCGCTACAGTACCGCTACTAGGGGTGGCAACGAACCGAGCTGCTCGCGAGCAGTTCGGTCAAAAACTCGACTCGAGTTCGAGTTGACCGAACTCAAGTTGAGCGAGCTCAAGCTCGAAACTCTTGACGAATCGATCTCGAGCACAGAGATGTTATGCTCGAATGCTCGTCAAGCTTTTCGAGCACTATATAATTTTTTTTTAAATTTTTTATTATATATAAAATTACTAAAATGTCCATACTTTTTAGAAAAATTACATATTTTACCTAAGAAAAAGACGAACTCACTCGAGCTCGTTTTATTTATTTCGAACGAGCTCGAACTACCTCAAATTTTTCGAACTAGAGCTCGAGCTCGAATTTGAGTTCATTTTACTTATTTCAAACGAGCTCGAATAAAATTCGAACTACCTCAAATTTTTCGAACTCGAGCTCGAGCTCGACTTCGAATATTGTAAAAAATTTTGAGTTCGAGTTCGAGTAGGGCATTATTCGTACTCGATTCGGCTTGTTTACACCCCTAACCACTACAGTATCGCGCGCACATGCACGCACTATAGCAGCGCCTGTGCGCTGAACAATTCTGGCTACTGCCTTCAGCGCACATGCGCTTTACAGCAGCGCGCATGTGGGCTGCTACAGTAGCGCTAAATTTTTTTTTTTAAATTGCAACATATACCCACCAATTCTATTTATATCACAAACTACAAATTTACATTCCCCCACTTAGTTTGTAATATAAATACAACTCACTATCTCTTTTAACATCATGCATAAAGAAAAGTGACTATTGTCTTAAACATCTTTTCTGTAGTGTAAATAACTCACTAGACGTAATCAAATCAAGGTGACATTTGTTGCTTAAATCATGATTTAAATTAGACTAAAATTATCACACACGTGAACTTGTTAACCTTATACATATGTTCACAAAATAGCTTTAGCACTGTTACCGGCCATGTGCTCTATCCTAATTCATGATCACGTACAAAAGAGAACCCAAAACTTTTGTTAGAAGCGATACCACTTCTTATGATCATATAGGTGAAATCTTCTCAAGTTTTTATGATTAAAAGCACAACAAGATAGTTTCATTAAGAATATAAAAATTTATATATTAACCCTTCCCAATTAAGGGTTACCATTTACACTAACAACATGGAATGGTATACACATAATTTTAGTGCTCACAACTACTTATTAGCAACTTGTTTTTACCCTTTAAACCTTTTAATCTAGTGGTAGTACTGGAATCAAGGTTGGGTTACCATTGCTAGTAGTTTTAGACAAAGGGTTTCAATCCCATTCCTAATAATTACGTCGATCTCACCAAATCTCTCGCAAGAGGTTTAGTCAACGATCCGCTAAATTATTGTAAGTTTTTACATACACCACTGATACGACGCCATCATTTAACAATTATCTAATATAAGTATGCCTTAGACTTATATGTCTAGATTTACCATTGTATATTTTATTCAATGCTCTAGATATTGTGGCTTCACTATCACAATTCAAAGTAATGGCTGGCATTGGTTGAGGCCACAACTTGATGTCTAATAACAAGTCTGTCAACCATTCCGCTTCTTTACCAGCTGAGGCCAAGGCTATGAATTCATACTCCATCGTGGAATGAGCAATTACGGTTTGTTTCTTTGAAACCCATGAAATTGCTCCTCCACCTAACATAAAATCCACCCGCTTGTAGAGTTTTTATCACTAATACTAGTAAACCAACTAGTATCAGAATATCCTTCAAGCACAGCTAGAAAATTATTGTAAAAAAGTCCTAAATCTTTAGTTCTTTTAAGATAACCATAAGGACTCTCCCAATTGCTTTCCAATGATCATTTTCAGGATTTTTAGTATATCTAGACAATCTACACACGGCAAAAGAAATATCTGGCCTTGTGCAACTTATTGCATACATTAGACTCCCTATTACACTTGCATACTCAAGTTGAGCAATAGGATTGCCAGTATTCTCAATTAATTTAAAGTTTGGATCAAAAGGAGTATTCGCTTCTTTCACATTAAAATGTTGATACTTATTCAAAATTTTCTCAACATAATGTGTTTGACATAAAGCACAACCCCCACTATGCCTTTTAACTTTAATCCCTAAGATAGTATCTACTTCACCCAAATCTTTCATTTTGAATTGAGAAGACAGATACTTCTTAGTTTCAAGTACACCTTTATAAGAAGTACTATAGACAAATAATCACACCAAATTCTTTAATGAATTTAGAATAAATGCACTTATCAGCATTATTATATCAAAATTCATAAGAGAGTAAAGCTGATTCAAACTTTTCATGTTCCATTGTTTGGGTGCTTGTTTTAAACTGTATAGAGATTTAATTAGTTTACAAACTTTATGTTCATTTCCTGGCAATGTAAAACTTTCTGGCTGTTCCATATACACTTCTTCATCCAAGTCACCATTTAAAAGGCTGTTTTAACATCCATTTGATGTAAACACAAGTTATAAATGGAAGGTAATGACATTAGTACCCTAATGGATGTAATCCTTGCAACAGGTGCATAATTATCAAAATAATCAATTCCTTCCTTTTGTCTAAAACCCTTAACTACAAGTCTTGCTTTATATGTCAATATGGATCCATTAGGGGCATATTTTCTCTTAAACACCCATTTACAACCAATAGGTTTAGACCAGGAGACAGATCCACTAGAACCCAAGTATTATTTGATAATATTGAGTCCATCTCATCATTTGACCTCTCTCCAAAATGTTGCATCCCTTGATAACATAACTTCACCAAACGATTTAGGATCATCTTCTACATTTAATCGATTGGAATCTTATTAATTACGTGCAAATACTGTAGCCTTCAACATAAGACAAAGGAAAGAAAAACATTTGTCTTCTCAGAAGACAAATGTTTTTCTTTCCTTTGTCTTTGACTTCTTCTAAGTTCAAAAGGAGTATCAATTTCCTTCCTTTTATTACTAGAAGAGGAATCAATATTTGGAATCGGTTCTTGTACTTTAATTTATTCCAAATCAACATTTGAATTTTTAAAAAATTTATTTTCAAAATATTCAACATCCCTCGATTCAATAATAACATTAGAATCAATGTCAACCAGTTTATAGGCTTTAGAATTTTCAGCATAGCCAAAAACACACTTTTAAGTGCTCTCGGTCCCAACTTTACTCTTTTAATATCCGGGACTCTATAATAGGCTATACATCCCAAAACTTTAAGATAAGTTAAGTTTGGTTTTCTCCCTTTCCATATTTCATATGGTGACACTTTAGTCTTGAGAGACGGAATTCGATTATGTAAATGACAAGCAGCCAACTTTTGTATAAAGCTTCTCTCCACAAATTTCTTGGCAAACCAGAATTTAGATTCATGGTGTTAACCATATATACTAAAGTTCTATTCTTTCTTTCAGCCAAACCATTTTGTTGTGGAGTGTATGGATCACTTGTTTGGTGTATAATACCATTTTGTTCACAAAATATTGAGAATTCGGTAGACAAATATTCACCACCTCTATCACTCCTCAACATTTTGATTTTCTTATCCAATTGATTTTCTACAAGAGATTTATAAGATTTAAACATATCAAATGTTTCATCTTTTGCTTTAATTAAATAAACATGCACATATCTTGAACAATCATCAATGAAAGTGATGAAATATCTATTACCACCTCTTGTTAGAAAACTATTTAATTCACAAACATCCGAATGTGTGTATTTCTTTCAACTTTTGGAAAGGACAACTTAGTTATTTTTGCTTGAACGCATGTTTCACATGTCTTCTCAAAATTATCTTTGATAGATATTAACCCATGTTTAGTCACTTAAAATGAAGTATTTTATAATTAACATGTCCTAATCTACCATGCCATAAAGAATAAGAAGAATCCACAATATAAACAGAAATATTGTCTTTATTGATACAAGTTTAAACATGCCATCACAAGAGGAGCCCTTTCCTACAATACACCATTCTTGGACAAGATAACTTTGTTTGACTCTAATACAACTTTCAGCCCTTTCTTATTCAATACATCAGCTAATGCAAGATTTTTCCTAATTTTCGGAACGTGAAGTACATTCATTAACACAAGCTTTTCGCCGGAAGTGAATTGCAACTCCACACTTCCCTTGCCATGAACTTTGGCTGAAGCATGATTTCCCATAAGCACTTCATAGCCATCGGGAACATCTTCATAAGTCTTGAATTGAGACTTATCATTGCAAATGTGCACGGTAGCACCAGAGTCATACCACCAATCATTTGATTTGGTTGAAGTTGTCACATTTAATTCAGAAATCATACCAATGTGACAATCAGTTATCATTGCAAACAATTTCAGCATCTCTTTCAACAAGATTTGCTTTAGGGGCATTATTCTTCATTTGTTTCTTGTTGGAATTACATTCATTTTTATAATGCCCTTTCTTGCCGCAATTATAACATATTATGTTCTTTTTGAACTTGTCCTTAGAATTAGTATTTTCAGAAAACTTTCTTTTAGAATTTGTAATTTGACTTTTCATTAACAAAATTCACTTTTGAAACAAGTTCTAAATCCTTCTTATGAAGATTTCTAGTATCTTCTTCGATTCTCATATGTTTCAAAACTTGATCAATTATTAAAATTTCAATAGTATGAAACATTTTCTTTTGATAATCGTTCCAACTAGAAGGCAATTTTGCAATAATTGCCCCCACTTGCAATGATTCTGAAATTTCTACACCAAGATCTTTTAATTTTGAAACAATAATTTGAAGATCATTAACTTGATCCAAAATAGAAGAAGGGTCAATAATACGGAATTCAAAATATTTCTTAATAAGAAATACTTTGTGTGCACCTTATTTTTGTGTAGCACATTTATGTTCCAAGGCAGACCAAATTTCCTTTGAAGATTTGACCGCTGTGAAAAGATCATAGAGACGGTCTAACAGCGTATTGAGAATGTGACCTCTACACACAATCTCATCCTCCTTCATTTTCTCCCGTTGTGCCTTGAGTTCCTCTGAATCTCCAATAGTTGGTGCAGGAATTTCATGCAATACAAGATCCAAAACATAAACAACTTTTAGTGCAGTGAGGAAAAATATCATCTTGTCTTTCCACCGGTTGAAATTTGTTCCGGTTTCATCAAGACGATCAAATTTTATGAAATCTTGATTCATTAATTTAAAGGCAGACTCACCACTTGTTTCTATGATTATTCACAATCAAAACCTTAAGATTGTTAAAAATAGAAGAAATGAAATGGCAAGAATGGAGTAGAAACAAGTGTTTCCTTTTGTAATTTGAGGAATATCAAAACTCGTATTAATCGAGGCGTGTATATCATAGTTACCTTTCCTTAAAATTTTGATTGCCCCCATATACTCAATAGTTTGCTTTGGGTGAATAGCAATCTACCTCTAGGATACAACAAATTCTTGAAGATGTTTAATAGCAAAACTTAAAAATCTTCCCAAGAACAATGTATAAGAAAAGACAAATTTTTAATTTTTAATGTTGTTATGAATTGGAGAATATAACTCTCTTTTATAGAGTTGGAAGGTCAAGGATTACATCCATTGGAATGTCTCTTATACACATCTAGATGTGTATATGAGACCAAAAGTTGTAGCTCTTTCCATTTTACCCGTTTTCAATTTTCAAACGTCCGCTACAGTGCCGAGCGCACTTGTAGCAGCGCATGTGCGCTCACCATTTCTGGCTACTGCCTTCAGCGCACATGCGCTGCTACAGTATGCGCATGTGCACTGAAATAAATTTTTTTTTTTAAAATTGCAACACATACTCACCAATTCTATTTATATCACAAACTACAAATTTACAATAGTATCCCCTTTACAAGTGTTATCGTATATAACTAGCAGTGGATCAATTATAAATTAGCTGTATGTTCCAATTAATTTTAAGGATTCGTAGTGCTTGTAAAAAATATTTTCATAGATGGAATTGCACTATCGTGAGAAGAATAATATATGTTTAATTTAACAATTCATTGTTTTGCTACTCTAACGGTGATATGTCTCCTTCGCTTTTAAGACATCCATATTTTCCCTTTGTATAAGTACCACAGTATAAAATTCATTTTGGAGAACAAAGAATTTATAAATATATATTTCAACTGAGATTATTCGATCAACAATAATTGTGATTGGAACAATAGTTACTGCTTATTGTCATGGGTGTATTTTAAAAATCTGCATATTCATGAGTTTCACCCAAAACATTTTTGAAAATTTGTAAGCATATTGGATGTCTGAAAAGCGAAGGAGACATATCACCGTTAGAGCTGTCTCTTATACACATCTAGATGCATATAAGCTGATGTATTGAATAAGAAAGGGCTGAAAAAAGATCATGACCCTAAAAATTCCAATGAAAAAAAAAAGAAGAAAAACCGTTGCTTAAAAAAAAAATGGTTGCTTAAGTTCAAAATAAAAGAAAAACAAAAACACATGCAACCCAACCGTAATTTTCTCTCTCCTCGTGCTACAATAATTGAAGCCTTCTAGATGCTTGGCATATGTGTCCATTTCCTATTAGTCTCCATACACTACTGCTTTATCGATTAATTCCCAACTTTTTATGCAACATAATAATTTTTACTACAACATTTAGTGTAGCACTCCATAATTTTCCAAGATTAATTCATTATTGGTAAAACTATATTTAATAAACTGTGACTAATTCCAATTTATGAAACAAATGAAGAATGGTAACACTACATTCGACGGACGGTAAAACTTTGCTAAATTTATGTCACAATTCATCTTAAGTAACGGCATTCTATTCCCAAGGGCAATTTGGCTCAAAGGATGATTTACTTTTATCGGGAGACTTTCTCGGGCAAGTCTATGTTGTCTCACCAGGATGCTTCCCGAGGGGTGGAACTTGGGAGGGCTTTGGCTAGGTAGATTTAATTTTTAAATCTACTTATAAATTTTGTGATATGGATTAAATTTTAAAAAATCTATGACATCAACCGATGTAAGTAAGATTCTTTAAAGTTTAATCCTGACCATAGGGTCTACAAGTGGGGTCGAAGACCGGGTCTACCTAAATATCTTCCTATATATATATATGAAAATTCCATTATCCCTTTTAGGGAACCACACCTCTGTACTTTAAGCGCTTGTACAGTACAACACTAGATGTGCTTTAATTCTTTTGTTGTACCGTACAAATCCTTACAACAAAAGGAATAGTTCCATTAATGGGACTGTAGAACTCCACATATATATATATTTTATATTTATATTACATAATGTGATGAGGTGGTATGAAAACTTTTAATATAAAAAAATATTAAATAAGAAATTAATATCACTTTATTACATGATATAACATCAAAAAGTAACATAGAGAATCCAATACTCTTTGAAGGGCTTAAGCCTTGTTATCAACTATTTATGAACAATTATAACTTTTTTTTTAATAGAAAAAAACACTTTAAAAAAAGAAAATGTAGAGTTATTTTTTAAAACAACTCTTAACATATTTAAACATGAAAAGTAATAACACTTTTTTCAAATTTTGAATGTAATACAAGAGCGATGGTGTTTTCTAGACATTTCAAAAGGGTTTATACTTTTTTTTGGGGTTTCTTATCTTTAAGTTTGTCTCACTTAAATCCCTTAAAAACTTACACATTCAGCTTATTGTTTTTGTTATGTACGTAGAACTAAATTCACGTTGATTAAGGATAATTCAGTCCCTTGAATCTATTGTTCTCCTAAATTGTAACGCGATATTGCATTTGTCTCTTATACACATCTAGATGTGTATAAGAGACAGACTCTTATACTAATTAATCTCTTTACAACACTTCTAGATGTGTATATAGACATTACCAATGTGTTTAAGAGATGTAAAAGCTCATGTTGTACTACTAATTAAGATCGTGTGTAAACTTATTTTCTAAAGAGTATCAAATGTCTCAAAAACCTAATAAATCCTTATGTTTCAAAAATGTTATGAGATATATCATCTTATTTCTTGCATCAATCTTCTATCACACTCTATGGATGATCGTCATTGTTAGAGAACATGAGCTTCCATCTTAAAACCAATTGGTAATAAGTGAAGTGACCTAGGAACTTTATTAATTAGTCTAGGATCTCTTGGCTAGTCAATGTGGGATTTAATTTAATATCTTTAACACCCCCTCTACACAAAATACTGGACGCATGGAACGCTGTTACACGTGGGTTAGACGTATGAGATCCCGTTGGAAAGGGTTGGACAGGAGAGAGCCCGTGTTAGAGAACATGAGCTTCCATCTTAAAACCAATTGGTAATAAGTGGAGTGGCTCAGGAACTTTATTAATTAGTCCAGGATCTCTTGGCTAGTCAATATGGGATTTAATTTAATATCTTTAACACCCCCTCTCACACGTGACTTGGGTTGGACATGGAACCCTATTACACGTGGGTCAGAAGTATGAGAGCCCTTTGGAAGGGGCTGGACACACGTGACTTGGGTTGGATATGGAACCTGTTACACGTGGGTCAGACATTATACACATCTACTGGAAATGATTTCCATCTTAAAATCAATTGGTAATAAGTGGAGTGGCCCAGGAACTTTATTAATTAGTCCAGGATCTTTTGGCTAGTCAATGTAGGATTTATATTTAATATCTTTAACAGTCATATACTCTGTTATATATAGTAAACGTTTAAACTCAAAGTACACACGAATATATAAAGAATGTGATAGATTTTGATAAGATAGAATACCCGAAACACTCAAAAAACATCATAAGACTTATGAAATGAAATGAAACAATCTTAGTGCTACAACAATGAATCAAGTGCTTGGCGTAGCCACAAGAGTATTCCTAATGTCGATGACAAATCGGTATCTAACATCTCATTTCTCAAGACGTTCCAGTGCTTTGTTAATGTAGTCCATTGAAATAACCTCAATATCTGCAGTTATATTGTGCTTCGCTGCAGAATCAATCATTTCTCGAGTCTTCTCAACCCCTCCAACTAGTCCCAAGCATTTTCCTAAGTGTTAAATTATACATTTAAGTTATATTAATAACTACGTAAGAATTAAGATATGATATATCCTGCCGCAGGCTTAGAGAATCATACACCACACACACACACTAAATTCGAAAGATTAATTAATTTTAGGGTTAAATGAACTTTGTACCCCTATTATATGGATCGTGTCTCAAGTTGCCTCCTAGAAAAATTTAATAATCATTTTACTCCCTAAACTAACAGTCAAAATGAATAGTTAGTTTGAAACTTGGTCAAAGGTGATAAAATGAAAAAATAACTTCCTGATAAACTTTAAGTTTGTCTCACTTGAATCCCTTAAAAGCTTACACATTCAGCTTATTGTTATGTACGTAAAACTAAATTCACACTGATTAAGGATAATTCAGTTCCTTGAATCTATTGTTTTCCTAAATTGTAACGCGCAGTAAACATTTCATGCTCTGATGTAGTTATATTTAAAGAAAGCACACACTTAATACATATTAATACTTTTCAACATTTTGAACTCCAATGGCAATGATTATTGGCTCAACAATTTTAACCTAATAAATAGATATGTTTCAAAAACGCTATGAGATCTATCATCTTATTTCTTGTATCAATCTTCTATCACACTTTATGAATGATCGTCATATACTCTGTTATATATAGTAAATGTTTAAACTCAAAGTACACACAAATATATAAAGAATGTGATAGAATTTGATAAGATAGAATACCCGAAACACTCAAAAACATCATAGGACTCATGAAATGAAATGAAACAATCTTAGTGCTACAACAACGGATCAAGTGCTTGGCGTAGCCACAAGAGTATGCCCAATGTCGATGACAAATCGGTATCTAACATCTCCTTTCTCAAGACGTTCCAGTGCTTTGTTAATGTAGTCCATTGAAATAACCTCAATATCTGCAGATATGTTCTATTTCGCTTTTCTTGAGTCTCCTTAACCCCTCCGGGAACAGCTGAAGTCCCAAGCATTTACCTCCCTATGTTAAATTATACATTTAAAATAACTACGTGAGAATTAAGATATGATATATCCTGCTGCAGGCTTAGAGAATCATATACCACACACACACACACTAAATTCGAAAGATTAATTAATTTTAGGGTTAATTCAACTTTGTACCCCTATTATATGAATTGTGTCTCAAGTTGCCTCCTAGAAAAATTTAATAATCATTTTACTCCCTAAACTAACAGTCAAAATGAATAGTTAGTTTGAAACTTAGTCAAAGGTGATAAAATGACTAAAATAACTTCCTGATAAACTATTTTTAACAAATTGGCACCAAAAATAAATTTATGTTATTATTACTTTTCACTTGGAAGAAAAAATAATTTGTGCATAGCATTTGACATGAACATAAAAATGGATTTAATGTTTTGTACAAAATGGGCAAAAACTAAATAAAAGAAAATATAAAAAATTTAAATACAAAACTAAAATTAATTTAAGTCATAAGATTGATAATCATTTAATTCATATTGTTGTTGTTTTAACATAAAATGATGGATGTATTTTTATCTATATATGCAAGTCTATTTTACCATATTTTGAAGTATAAATTTCCCCCTGTCTCTTAAACTATTTTAAAAACCCTTTAACATTTATATTTGGAGGCTTATGTTCATTCCTTTTTAGTTTTTTTTTTCCCTTTTTATATAGCAAATTATTTTTTCTCCTTATTTTTTCAAGTTGCAGGTCACCTTATATCGGTTTCTACCCCTTTATAGATGGGTGATAATAAAACAAGAATGTATTTTTTTGCTTCAAAATGGTAAATAGTCTATCAAATAAATATTAAGGATTTTTTAGTCATTTGGTATTGATATTTAAACTAACTATTTTTTGTTGATCATTAGTCAAAGGGGACAAAATAATGATTAAATTTTACAAGGGGCAAATTGAGACAAAGTTTATAATATAAGGGGGCAAAGTGTAATTAACCCTTAATTTTACTTTTGTATTGTTTTAGCTTAAAGTGCCAACAATGAGGACAGGGATGTCTACTTCTAGTGGTTTATTTGGTGCACCAACTACAATAAGCTTTCCATCATGTTTGAGTAGACCAAATAATGGCATGACCGGGTGACCAGCAGATACTGTGTCAATAATACCATCTAATGTGTCTATGGCAGGCTTGGCGGCCTACAAGATTAATAAGTTAGGTATCTGAATTTTTATTCATTTAATTCAGAAAATGTCAAGGAGATTAATTATTTAAAATTAAGTTACAAATATTATGGAGACTTTACAAAACTTAATACTAACACTTTACCCAAAACTAGTGGTGCAATTATGCTTTACCCCTTGAATTAAAGAAATTACAGTATTTTTTGAAACTTTAGCTACTTAGGTAGGATTGATACGTTGTTAACTTTAAATCACCTAAACTGTCACATCATATATATGACACTAACTTATAACGTCACGTGATACTATATACAAGTGGATCATAGGACCAGTTTAACCCAAGTCTACCTCTCTGTATATCCCCAAAGCTTTACCTGCATTTGCTCTTGATTAGTGCTAACCAAAAAAGAGTCAGCTCCAAGATGATTGATGGCTTCCTCCTTTTTGCTAGGTGAAGTGCTGGTCACAGTTACTTTGAGCCCCCAAGCCTAAGCAAATTTTACAGCCACATGACCTAATCCACCAAGGCCTACAACTCCCAGATGGATTCCTGGTTTGGACAACCCAGAGTAAATCATTGGACTGTAAACAGTGCTACCAGCACATAGCAATGGAGCACCACCATCAAGAGGGAGATTTTCCGGCCAGCGAATTACAAAATGCTCATTCACAACCATCTCATTTGAATATCCTCCGCGGGTAGGGGTTCAATCTTCATCAATGGAGAGATAGGTCATGATCATCTTGGAACAGCAAGGCTCTAGATCATTGGAACATTTGTTGCATGAGCGGCATGATCCCACTATGCAACCCACCCCAACTTTATCGCCAGCGTTTGAATTTGGTTACCTTGCTGTCATAGGTTACCTCGGTCACTATCCCAACAATTTCATGCCTGCTCAATCCAACAATCTCATATTAAATGCACATCAAAGTTTATTTGAGTTTTGAGTTGGACCAATGTAATTTGGTTTTAAATTGCTTTGGGTATTTACTTCTTACACCATCAATCTATCATGATGAAATGTGAACTTTCAAGATAAGTATATATAAAATCACGGGTTAATTTCATATTAACTTTAATGGTTCAGGTCACCATCACTTCAATATTTTTTGATGTTTATTTTTTCTCTTATAAAATTTTTAGATTGATATAAGAAACAAACAATTTTTTATTTTCAACCAAAATAATATTTTTATTTTAAAATTAGTCAAATTTTTTGTGACACCCAATATATCTAATTTTATTTTCATAAATAGAGTTTAATGAATTTTAAACATAATGATACAAGATGAAAAAATGTGGAATCATGTCAAAAAAATGAGAGGAAGAAAAGAAAAAGAAAGAGCTTTATAGAAAAGTACTGATATTTTTTAAATAAAGTTGTGAGGGCACATTTGTCAAAAGTGGCAGGATTGCTGGTTGGATTTAATAGAAGAATTTAATTACCTAAAGAAATAACGTTAAAGATTAAAATAATACTAATACTAAAGGTTAATGGAGTAAAATGAAATTAAAATAAGGGACAAATCACATTAAGATAATTGATGTCACTCAAGATGTACTATTGAATAATCAAAATATAACTATTTTATCGAAAAATCTTTAGATGAATAGATTTCACGACAAGTGTCACGGATCCTCTTGATCCTAATTTATCATTACTATAAAGCTGATTATTTTAATATAGTTTGAGTGATGTAGATGAATTTGTACAAGAAAAATCTATGATCAGTCCATTTAAGAATTTCCTCTATTTTATATTGGAAATGCACCGGTATATCTCATTGTTAAGAGTAAATTCTTTGTCAATTCATCCCTCGAATATCTTTTTTCTTTTTCTTTTTTTCATTGTCTTCCTATAACCTTAAAGTTGTTATTGCACTTATCATTCACCAAATCCAGTCAAACTGGCCCCTGAACATGGAGTTGATAGGAGAGGAAATATTATAAAATTTCAAGAATTAATTCATAAAAAAATAAAATTTAGTGTTTGATGGGCTCAATTGACCCATTAACATTTAGAGTCCAAAGTTGAAAAGTTAAATATTTTGAATGGTTCGAAAAGGATTTTGCTAGAATATTTTGACACATTATCAACATTTGGAGCCAGTGTGTCCTACCCTGGTACAAGTGGGTATATACCAATGCCGAACTCATCCTTAGCTGCATGAAGGTCGGTGACAGATTCCGCAGTAGAGAACTTTAAATCTTACATCCTCCTCACCGGTTTCCCTGTAAAATTGACGTCCGACTCAATTAAGTGGTTTTTAGTGTTAAATTATTAAAAAAATTATAGATATTCCATATTGATTGGTTAAGAAATTCTGAACGAATTAATAAAATTTATAAATCATTTTTCTCATTTTCAATTAATTTTGACATAAAAATTCATGTTCCTTAATCTTCTGAATTAAAACTTGCAAGCAAATTACATAAAGTTACATATTTAAGTATACGAATTTTTAAGGAGAAATTTTATCTTGATCAGCAACAATTACTTGACATACCAGAAGTTATTCTTCAATCAATGAGATCCCATTTATAGTGGAGAGTTCTTATTTCTAAAAAAATAAATGGGTCTTTTACTCCAAATGCAGGACTATCATTGATTGAGAAATAACTCTTAGGTATATCCAATAGTTGTTTGTGATCAAAATAAAAATTTTCACTTTTAAGATATAATAGCGTTAATTGCAAATGTACCTTCTAGTGAATTGGAAGGTGTAAAAGACGCCGGAGGGGTCTCTAGCTGCCCATCCGAAGGTCTTTACGCGATTATCAGTCGATATCTCTTTCTCTGATAAGATGTTTCTAGCTGCGAATCCAAAGATATTCCTGGAATTAAATTAGCCATGACAATGATCTCATTGGGTATATTTCTTGTCCTTGTATAAATTTGCAGCTTCTAATTTAAATATAATGTGTCCCAAAGATTGTATCTTGGCTACGTTTAAATACTACGGGGAGTAAAGACTCAACGGTGATCATTAATCAAGTCTCAATAACACAGAAAATGATATATTTAAACTTTCACTGACATGTCTATTCCACCGAACCTCTTTCCGAGACAATGCCTAGATTGTTACGCCTTTCGTGCTGGTCGAAACTTACCCAACAAGGAATTTTGCTACCTTAGGACCGTTATAGTTACGGATGCCGTTCACCGGGGTTTCTGTCGCCGGCTCACCTGTCATCAGGTCACCAATTTCATTGACTCGTTAATTAGAGAGGATTGTTTGTATTCAATTCAACTCAAACTAATTTTAAAGAGTGATGATCAAGTTTGACTTGAATGTTTGATAATTTGTTTGAGAAAAATTTGGCTTAACTCATAACTTTTGAGCCGAGTTCAAACAGATCTATAGTTTGTTTGTTTGTGATTTTTACCCTAATTGATATTATTTTCTTGCTCTGAAATTTTGCTCTATAATAGTTTAGAATTCAATTAGGATAGTTAAAGGACGTGATATGGATACATATTACGACTGTTTAGGAAAGTTATTTGCACCTTGTGATTCAAAATATATGTAAAAAAATAAGGAATAAGATATTTAATAAGGAAAATAACTAATAAGGAGAAAAAATAGAAGATACTCTTTGCAATTAAATTGCCTGCTTCCAAAATTTTATTTTATATTCACGAACTTATCAAGTCGAGCAACACGATGATCATGCTTGGCTTGTTAGAAAAGTCGAGCCTCAAAAATTATACAAGTTTGGATTGATAATTCAATAAACAAATTTGAACGAATTTGTCTCAAACTGAACTCAAATTGAGTTGTAAACTACTTGATTTCATTTACAACTATGTATTTGTCAATATTTTCTATTTTTAATGATATAATATTCTTCTTTACAACCTTTAAGTTTAATTGGTCCTATCCTATCTCATTTCTTATTCCACTATCAAATAAACTGTTAAGATTTATTTACAAAAATTTATAATTATATTTAGTAAAAATCTTAGCAGTTGATGTACTAGTGGAATAAATAGTGAGATAAGAAATGAGAAACAGGATTTGTGACTATTTCTAGATGTTCAAAGATTTTGGTATACTCCGTGTAAAAGTCGAGTGATGATAAGATTTAGTGGGATCATATTGCTCATTGTTCAAGTTTGTTGCAAATTGAAATCCAAATTTGTTTCTGCCATGGGAGGCTGTGGTTGATTTTAGTATAGTCCGTGGAAAAGTCAGAGTGATGACAAGATTTGTAGGAGATTATTGCTTATTGTTCAAGTTTGTTGCAAATTGAAATCCAAATTTGACTTCTGCAATGGGTGGCTGCGATTAAACCTACGTAAGGTGTGATTTCAGTAGGGGTGTTAATGGATCGAGTTGTCAAATTATCGTACCGTATTAAATGTGATTTATTTCTTATCGTATTGTGTTCATGTAATGTAATATGAGGCCTGTTTCTTATCATGTCATATTCATGTCTGACCAGTTCGAATTCGTATCCAGTTCGTATCGAACCCAATTACTACTGTCAGAAAGTATCAACCTATTTAATAAATTAAAATCTTGCGAGTTAAAATATGAAAATTTAATTATTAAATAATTTAAACAATCATTGATTCCAACCTTGTTGTCATAATAATTTACATAGTTAAAATTTTTGAAATTTTTTAGATAATATTTAAAATAATTATTATGTTTGATTTAATAATCTTATAATATATTTATTATTTACAATTTTAAAGTATACTATATTAAATTATAATAAAGAAAAATTTTCAGCAAAATCTATTCATAGTAATTTAACTGATTATCATGTCAACTCAACTCGTTTGATTTCGTGTCATAAACGGGTTAAATCAATAATGACCTGATAAATTTTGGATTGTGTCATAATCTGTTAATTTCGTATCGTATTCGTATTGTGTTGTGGGATCATGTGAGAAATCGCCAGCCCTACTTCAACCTAATTCTTGGCATTAATTTGACAAGCAATAGAGTAGGTATATGCGGTATTAATCAAAATAAAACAAAAAATTAACTTAGGGTAAATTACTATAAACCCCCATACAATATGGTTATCCAACCCATAACCTCTATGTGTTTTAAAAATATGTCTTAAACCCCTATATGGTTTGGACTAAATGATAAAATGGATGGAAATCATCCAAATTAATGGTGTTTAAAAAGCATACGCTCTAAAACGAGTGTTTAATGAAAAATATAATTTTTTTCTCAAAAAGTTTAGGATAAATTACTGTAAACTCCGATGTGGTATACATCTTGGACTCATAACCCCTATATATTTTTGTAAATATACTCTAAACCTCCATGCGATCTAAACTAAATGGTAAAACAGACATAAATCATCAAAACTAATCATATTTATTATACATGCGCCCCTATTGCGAGTTGTTGCTTGAAAATTCATTTTTTCACCCAAAAAGTTTAAAATTGCAATTGAGTATGTCCAACCTACACTTATTGTTATTTACATAAATTTATATCTCAAATTTGCTATACTTATATATACTTTTATAACCAAAAAGCACAACTACAAGGATACATAAGGTATTTACCCGTAATTTTTTTTCATGCATTAATTTATAGATTTTTAATTGTAATATAAAACTAATATCATTTTCTTCATTTTTAATTATGAAAATTGAAAGTTATAATTTCTGAAAATAGGGAGAAATAAATTATTTAAAAGTTTGATATTAAATTATATATCGGGTAAAAGTATAATTTTGAAAAGTGTGACTTTGGATTATTTTTGTTTGTTTTATTGTTAGTCCAGGCCACATGAGGATTTAGAGTATTTTTTTTTTCAAAATATATGGAGGTTATAGGATCGAGAGTAATACCACATGGGAGTTTCCAGTAATTTAATCTAATTTAAATTAGGGTAAGAACGTAATTTCAACGAAAACTGTTAGTTTGGACGATTTTCGTCCACTTTACTATTTAGATACATTTAGACCACATGAGAGTTTAAGGTATATTTTTAAAACACATGAAGGTTATGTGTCAAATGACCATACCACATGAGAATTTACGATAATTTACCCATTATAATAAGCGAACTCCATTTGGCACTTGGTCTACTATTTTAATTTTCCACCAAAAATTCAACTTTTTTAACAACTTATTAGAATAATTTAACACAAAAGAATTTGCAGGACCATACCCTCTTATTCATCATTCAGGAAAATTAAAAAAAAAAAAAAATACTTGATCAAGATACCACTTAAATTCAAAATGTGATTCCGTCAAAAAATTTAACAGTTATAGGATGCGTGTGCAACACTCTCCGTTATGTATAAATGATAATAAAAAGGTGTAACTCCACTTTACACCTTAACTTGTACCGAATTCTCATTCTACACTCTAAACTTTGTTTGGGTCATTTTGCACTCCTAACTATCCAAATCTTCCTATTTAAATCCAAAATATGATTCTATCAAAAAAATATAACTATTGTAAGGAGCATGTGCAATACTCTCTCTTAAGTGCAAGTGACCAGAAATCACTAAAGTTGGTAGAAATTTTGTAGTAACAAATTTACCTTCCTTTGACCAAAATTTTGGGTTAAAAAATTAGTATTATTTCCTCTTATTCACTCATTTTTTTCTCATAACTCACTCCTTCTTCCTAAATTATCCTTTGTAAATTCTAATTGAGTTATCTTAAATTATTTTGAAAATAAATGGAATTAAACTAAAATTTTGGGTGAAATTAAAATTAATAACATATAATAAATTTTCCCCAACTAGTCATCATTCTCCTCCTCCTCAACCATAGGCGCCACTATCTCTAACTCTCTACCTCCATCCCAGCAACCGCACCCCAACGCCCACACCTCAAATTAAATATTATCTAAGGGTAATTTCAACATCACTACCCTAGATCTACCCCATCCTGCCACTCCCAACCCCCATGACTTCCCCTCCCTAGCCTCCCGAACCTCCATTGATCTACATCTCCCCATCCCTGAATCTCCCTTTACCCCGTCACCCCTCCACTCCCACTATTCCCATCACTCCCTATATATTTTTTTATTTTTTTTATTTTTGTTTTTTTAAGTTTATTCTAAATCTTTTGTTCAACTTTTTTTTTTCTTTTCTATTCACAATTTTTTCCTTTTATGAATTTTTTCTTAATTTTTCATTTTGTTCCTTTTTTGAGTTTTTATGGTCAATTGCACATAACGGAGAGTGTTGCACACATGCTTTACAACCATTATATTTTTTATGGAATCAGGCTACATATTGGATTTAAGTGAGAAGATTTAGACAGTTTGAGATGCAAAGTATCCCAAAAAAAGTTTAGAGTATAAAGTGATAGTCCGGTACAAGTTGGGGTACAAAATAGAATTAGGCCTTTTTATTGTCACTTGCAATTAACGAAAAAAGTTGTACACGCGCCCTACAATCGTTAAATTTTTTGACGGAATCATATTTTAGACTTAAGTGGAAAGATTTATACAATTCAAGGTGCAAAGTGCCAAAAAAAAAATTTAAGATGCTAAGTGAGAATCTAGTATAAATTGGGAGAGTGCAAAGTGAAGTTAAGCCTAATTATTATTAGTCATATTTCTGGGCAATTTCCAGCAAACGCGAGCTTAGTTCGTGGGATTGGTTAAAGACAATATGAAACAACCAAGGATTACAAAGAGACCATCCATCTTTGAATTCCACCTTTGTCACGTTGCCATTTTCAGATATGAGGTAAATACGAGGAACAGAATCGTAGTTCTCCTTGCTCAATTGACAGCAAGAGATATTTGTTAGTGTGTTATGTATCTTTTGTTTTGTTTCACATTAGTTTGGAAGTATTTTTTTCTTCCATTTGACGCTATGAATTTAGGACCTTTATAAAGGTTAAAGAGTGCACTAGTTATTTATCTTGTTTGGACTAGAGGTGTGAATTTTTGATACAACACGATAATACAATACGAACACGACACGAAATTTGAGATATTTAGTGGGTTAGGGTTGGGGTTTCATGATACGAACACGATTATGACACAAAACATTTACAAGACGAGAACAAATGGATCGACACGAAAGTAAATGAGTCGATACAATTGACACATTTACTATGTTGTATGCAATTATATATATGAAAATATGTTACGATATTTCTAAAATTATATTGTAACTTTTTAACATTCATGTATAATTTGTTTTCAATTATTTATTTACATTAAAATCTTCTATTATGGAAGACTTTTAAGGTTGACTTCGGAGTAACAAATGCGCATTATAAACGTAATGTTACTATATTTTTATGTGAAATTATGACTTTACAATTTAAAGGAAAAAATTGTTACTTGTATAGAACCCTGAGAGAGTCATTGTTACATATCATAAATTTTTTGTTGGGTTAATTTAGTACTATCAATAGTAAACGGGTTAAAAAGGTCAGATACGACACGACACGGAAATAAACAAACACGACACAATAGGATTACTAATTAGGGTTATGGTTGAAGTTTTATGACTCAAATACGATTATAACACGATACGATAACTCGTGACACGATACGATTGACAACCCTAGTTTGGACAATCTAGTACTTTGTTATAGCGGTACCAAACCGTGTTGTATTATTTGTATAATACCTCTTGTATTGACCAAAAGAGATTGAGTCTTTTAAGATCTTTTGTCTATTAATGCTCTCGTCAGGCGAATTTGACCGAACTATGTATATCAATTGAAAATTAATTTGTTCCGGTGGAAAATATAACTTGACTAAAATGACAACAACAGAAGAATAATGCAACCACAAATATTTAAAGCCGGTTTGAATCTAACAAGATTGGTGAAGAAAGAGAAAAAAAAAATCTAAAATACAAATTTGATTGTATAATCTACAATATTTACAATTGGAAATATTACAAACAATAATTTTGCGGACAAAAATCAAATGTTTACCTAATAATTTTTATCACCGTATTCTATTATTTAATGTATCCACGTTTAATTTCTAAGACACTCATGTGATAAATTAATAATTTATTTTAAACCGTTATAATTAGAGTTTGTGTGAATATTTCTTATTTTTTTAAATCACACTGATACATCTAGACCATTCTTTACCCTTAGAAGGAAAAATATACAAGAGGTACAATAGAAGTGTAGGAGGCATAGTATTAATTAAGTACTAACCTCAAGAGGACAGAGTTGAAACACTTTGGGTAAGTTGGCAGTCCATGCAAGAGTCAATTTGTTCCTTGTGTTGTTTATACAAATGGCACAAAGACATACTACTTTATTGCACATTGAAACAATAACTGTTAGAGGCAAAAGAGTATATTACAATATGTATAAATTATGTTTTATACAATTAGCACATAGTGTGATTTTATATATACTTACAAGAGAATATTTTAGATTATATAAATATGGTAAGTCTTGCTAATCAAGACAATCAAACATATAGTAAATCTTACTAATTAAGACAATAAGATTAATAAGTAATCACCTAATTTAGGAGAGCAATTAGGGTAATTACATCATCAAATATTTGTATACTATAATATAATAATTCCATATTTTTGACATCCTCCTCAAACTCAATATGGTTATGGAAAACCAAATTGTGTTTGAAAGAAAACTTGATAATAGAAAATCGAAACCGAGTAGACAAGAGAACCAAGACCTAGTGACGAAACAAAACAAAACCGATTGAAAACTCAAAAACTGAAACCAAGAGAAGCCAAAGCCTGAAAATCAAAAGAACCCGAAAGTTAAAAACTAAGAGAATCAGAAGGTCGAAAACCGTATTAGAACCCTAAAGTTCAAAATCGAGAAAACTTGAAAGTTAAAAATTGAGAAGAACCCGAATATTCAAAATCGAGAGAACCCAAATATTAAAAATCGAGAGCGAGTATTCGAAAGTTACAAACCGAGAGCATGTTGAAGTATGAAATCAAGAAAACCCAAAGGTTCAAGACGAAGAACCGAAAGACTAAAATCAGGAAAACATGAAGGTTGCAAATTAGGGGATCCGAAGGTTGAAACCATGAGAATCTAATAGTTAAAAACTACGAATCGGAGTGAAATACACTTACAAGCGCTCAAATAGACCGAAGCTCCAAATATATTTACAAGCGGAAGCTCTAATACCATGTTAGAAATAAAAGAGTACATTATAATATGTATAAATCAAGTTTCATATAATTAGTACATAGTGTGCCTTCATATAGACTTACAAGAGCCTATTTTAGATCATATAAATATGGTCAGTCTTGCTAATCAAGACAATCAGACATATGATAAATCTTACTAATCTTCAATATAATCAAACTAATAAGTAATCATATAATTTATCTGTCTCTTATACACATATCAACTAAATGCAAGAAGTTACTATAATATAATAATTCTATATCTTTGACAACAATATTAGTGATGTCAACATAATTTCCCCAACATAATGATGTCAAATAATTGAGTTTCACAAATTAATCAAAAGTTGGACCCACAACTAATGGTAGTATTTTTTCATGAGACACTAATGTCGTGAAGATTAGTAAAAAGAAGTCACTTGACGCATCTAGCTAGCCTACGGAAAGGTCAGTGCAACAAATCGGACAGGTACGTAAATTCTTTCATGCAATAAAATATATGGTGTACTAAAATATAAAATGCGTGAGCCTATTATAGGACTTATAATAGGGTTTATGTAAGATCCACACACTTTATGTTTTAGTCTATTGTACATCTTGGTGTGTATAAGAATTTGTCGAATTGGTATATTATTATGCATGAACAATCGGCAAATTTTTGCACCGCTAAGACTTTAAAAGATCTTTTGTTCCACACACACTATCAAATGAACTGTCAAGATTATTTCATTAAAATTATTTCACAAAATTTTGACAGTTTATTTGATAGTATAAAAGAGAGTAAAACAAAATGTGAGATAGAAAATCCTGTAACTTGTTGCACTGACCAATGACCACATGCATTAAGGGACATGAATTGTGTGGGTATTATGAGGAGCTCAACATAAACCCCATGTGGAGCCTAGAATTTATCCATATTTTTACAAGTGAAACTTGATACATAAAAGAATTTAGGTGAACAATTTAGCTGCAAAAGGCTTTAAAACATTTAATTATATTTAAGATTTCAAATCAAATCATACAAAAAGAAGGAAACTTGTAAAAAGAAAAGAAACAAAAAAGAATAATAATTGAAATGGCAACTCCTCATGAAGCATTGCCATACTGATAGACTAGCCGACCAGGCCTGACGTGTAAGGAAAACAATTGAAGAAAATTTTTGAGTGAATTTTTCCATAGCCTTGTTCAAAAGCTACAATAATTTTCAATTTAAAATTAAAGCACTGCATAACGATAAATTTATATGTTCCTTATTTCTTGGTGTTATATTTGGGTTCAAATGCGTCCCAGATATCTTTCGAAGAAGTCAACAACGAATATAAGTCATACAAGCAGTTGGACGGCATAGTGAGAATATGTGCTCTACACAGCACTTCATCTGATTCTATCCTCTTCGTACGTTCTGCCTTAATTTGATTAGAATCATCATCTTTGAGATTACCTGATTTCAAAATTTGGGGCAAGAAGATGGGAAATTTCCGTGGCAATCAGAAGAATCATCATCTTGTCCTTCTAACGATTGATATTTCTCCCATCAAAACGATCTAATTTTATAAAGTCTTGGTTCAGGATTTTGAAGATAATCTCTTAGGTAGTCTCCATCTTTGACAAAATATCATCTTAAGATTGTAAGGAAAATATATATATGTCTGACAAAAGATAGATAATACCAAAAAACGTGTTTTAATCATTGGTACTGTCCTTAAGGTGATATTTATCCACACTATTACTGTAGGGTATTGACAAATCACCCCTAGGATTAATTCTAAATACTCTAGAATTTACAGACAAGAACTTCTTAAAATCTTTCTTCTAATAAAATATTAATGAGTCAAAGAAAGTAGGGAGGATGAATGTTATCGTCTGATGTTTTGCCAACCCATATTTATAATAAGAGTTATGAAGGAACATGATTTTCTAAAAAGTCTTAACTTTTCCAAAAGATATACCTCTTCTAATTATAACTATAATATTTAATAAAAAGTCACAACCTGACCAAGAATTGTATATTTTCATTAAAATATAGTGATAATTAATCTGAAGAATTTCAATTAATTAGATACCAATTTAATATTTAATAAGTCACAACTTATCAGACACCAAATAACTTAATTTTTTTAAAACTAAATATTTCTAATAAGATTTTGATAAATGATATGAGATAGAATATCCGAAACACTCAAAAAACATCATAAGACTCATGACACATTATAAATGAAATGAAACAATCTTAATGCTGCAACAACGAATCAAGTGCTTGGGGTAGCCATAAGAGTATTCCCAATGTCGATGACAAATCGGTACCTAACATCTCCTTTCTCAAGACGTTCCATTGCTTTGTTAATGTAGTCCATTGAAATAACCTCAATATCTGCAGTTATATTGTGCTTTGCTGCAAAATCAATCATTTCTTGAGTCTCCTTAAGCCCTCCAACTGCAGAAGTCCCAAGCATTTTCCTCCCTGTGTCAAAATACACATTTAAAATAACTATATCTTAGAATTGTATAGTACTGTCTAGCCTACTCTTATTATAGAATCATATACTACATGACACACACACTAAATTCTAAGATAATCTTTAGGGTTAATTTACTTTGTACCCCTGTTATATGGATTGTGTCTTGAGTTGCCTCCTAGAAAAATTTAATAATCACTTTACCCCCTAAATTAATGGTCAAAATGACTGGTTAGTTTGAAAGTTAGTCAAATGAGATAAAATGACTAAAATAACTTCTAATATTTAGTTGATAGACTATTTTTACTATATTGGTGCCAAAAAATATATTTATATTATTATTACTTTTTATTTGGAAGAAAAAATAATTTGTACACATCATTTGACTTGAAAATAAAAGTGGATTTAATTTTTTGTACAAAATGGGTGAAAATTGTATAAAAGAAAATATCCAAAATTTAAATACATAACTAAAATTAATTTAAGTCATAGATAATCATGTAACTCATGTTGTTATTTTAACATAAAATGATGGAGGTATTTTCATCTATATATGTAGCTCTATTTTACCATATTTTGAAGTATAAATTCATTATGCACAAACTGTTTTTCAAACCCTTTAACATTTATACTTGACAGGCTTATTTTCGTTAAATTTATTTTAGACTATTTTATCGTTTTGAAGCAAATTAAAAATCATCCTTTGTTTCAAGTTGCATTTCTATCTCACATTTTGTTTCTACCTCTAATAGATGGGTAATAATAAAACAAAAATACGATTTTTTTTTTCGCTTCAAAACGATAAAATAGTCTATCAAATAAATATTAAGGATGTTTTAGTCATTTGGTATCATTGATTGACATTTAAACTAACCATTTTTGTTGACCATTAATCAAAAGGGGAAAAATGATGATTAAATTTTTATAAGGGGCAAATTGAGACAAAGTTTATATACAAGGGGGCAAAATGCAATTAACCCTTAATTTTACTATTGTACTGTTTTAACGTACCAACAATGAGGACAGGGATGTCTACTTCCAGTGGCTTACTTGGTGCACCAACAACAATAAGTTTTCCATCAGGTTTGAGTAGAGCAAACAATGGCATGAGCGGGTGAACAGCAGATACTGTGTCATAAATACCATCTAATGTGCCTATGGCAGCCTGCGAGATTAATAATCAGGTAGTTTGCATTTTTATTCATTTAATTCAGAAAATATGAAGGAGATTAAATATTTAAAATTAAGTAACAAATATTATGGAGACTTTACAAAACTCTTAATGCTAAGACTTTACTAAAAACTAGTGGTGTAATCCTACCTTACTCCATGAATTAAGGAAATTAGAGCATTTTTTGGAACTCTGACTACTTAGATAGGATTAATCACCTTTTAACTTTGAATTACTTAAACCATTACATCAGACATATAACACTAACTTATGAGGTCACGTGATATTATATATGTGTGATGTTATCACTTTAAAGATGATCAAGTCTACAAGTGGATCATAGGACAAGTTAACCCAAGTCTATCCCAAAGCTTTACCTGCATTTGCTCTTGATCAGTGCTAACCAAAAAAGAGTCTGCTCCAAGATGATTGATGGCTTCCTCTTTTTTGCCAGGTGAAGTGCTGATCACAGTCACTTTGAGCCCCCAAGCCTTAGCAAATTTTACAGCCACATGACCTAATCCACCAAGGCCTACTACCCCCAGATGGGTTCCTGGTTTGGACAACCCATAGTAAATCATGGGACTATAAACAGTGCTACCAGCACATAGCTATGAATGGAGCACCTCCATCAAGAGGGAGATTTTCCGGCCAGCGAATTGCAAAATGCTCATTCACAACCATCTCATTTGAATATCCTCCGCGGGTAGGGATTCCATTTTCATCAATGGAGAGATAGGTCATGATCATCTTGGAACAGTAAGGCTCTAGATCATTGGAACATTTGTCGCATGAGCGGCATGATCCCACTAAGCCGCCCACCCCAACTTTATCTCCAGCTTTGAATTTGGTTACCTTGCTGCCTACCTCGGTGACTATCCCAGTCATTTCATGCCTGCTCAATCCAACAATCTCATATTAAATGCACACCAAAGTTTATTTGAGTTTTGAGTTGGACCAATGTAATTTGGTTTTAAATTGCTTTGGGTATTTACTTCTTACACCATCAATCTATCATGATGAAATGTGTACTTTCGAGTTAAGTGTATACAAAGTCACGGGTTAATTGCATATTAACCCTTAATGGTTTTGGTGACTATCAATTCAAATCTTTTGACATTTAGGCCTACAAGAACAAACAGATTGAATTGGTCAAATTTAACGATTTTTTATTTTAAGCAAAAATTGCATTTTTATCTTCAAATTAGTCAATTTTTTTATGACATTCAAAATATTTAATTTTATTTTCATAAATAGAGTTTAATAAATTTTGAAATAAAGTGATAAAAGATGAAAAAATATTGAATCATATCAACGAAATGAGAAAAAAAAATAAGAGTTTTGTAGAAAAGTACTGGTCTTTTCCAAACAAAGTTACAAGGATAATTTTTGTTAAAAGTGGCAGCAATACTGAGTTAGATTTAGGCCCCATTTGGTGGTGTTGTACTTTTGCTAAAAAAGTACTTCTACATGGTAAAAACACTAATCTCAAGTATTTGGTAAGTATTATCCTTAAATTTAGAAGTAGAACTTTTGGTTTCAAAAACACTTTTAATACAAGCTAAAAATTTATGCTTTTGAATTAGTTTTTCTTTTTGAAAATAATTAAAGATAAAATTTGGCCAATTTTACCATAATTTAGGATTAAATAAAGATAAAATACTTTTTAAAATTCAAAATATATATTACCAAATAACTAAAGTAGGCAAACTTGCACCCAAACAACAAAATTTAAAAATTTACTAAGCACTTTCTCCAAAACGCTACTAGCTAAAGTACTTTAAAATAAACTACCGCAACCCCAAACGGGACCTTAAGCCAAGCATGTAAGTATCTAAAAATAATGTTAAGGACCAAAATGACAATAATTTAAAACATTAAGGGAGTAAAGTAAAATTAATTTAAGGGGTATTTCGCATTTCAAAAAATTGATATGATGTTTAGATGTACTACTGAATAATCAAAATATAGGAACTATTTTATATGAAAATTCTTAGATGGTTTGAATCTACAATAAGTGGCATGGACTATCTTGATTCTAATTCACCTACATCACTATATTTTAATATAGTTTGAATGATGTGGATGAATTTATACAAACGGATCTATTTAAATATTTTTCTTGTTTTGAAATTGAAAATGCACCGGTATATCTCTTTGTTAAGAGTAAATTCTTTGTCAATTCATCCCTCGAATTTATTTATTTTTCATTATCTTCCTAGAACCTTAAAGATGTTATTGCACTTATCATTTACGAAATCCAGTCAAATTGGCCCCTAAACATGGGCTTGATAGGAGAGGAAATATTATAAAAATTTCAAGAATTAATTGATAAAAAAAATAAATTTAATGTTTGATGGGCTCAATTTACGCATTAACATTTAGAGTCTAGAGTTGAAAAGTAAAATTCTTTGAATGGCTCTAAAAGGATGACACATTATCAACTTATAAAGCCCAGTTTGTCCTACCCTGGTACAACCGGGTATAAACCAAAGCTGAACTCATCCGTAGCTGCATGAAGGTCGGAGTGACAGATTCCACAGTACAGAACTTTAAATCTTACATCCTCCTCACCGGTTTCCCTGCAAAATTTATAACTCATTTCATTTATTTTCAATTAATTTTGACATCTAAGGATATTCATATTCTTTATCTTTCAAAATTAAAACTTTCAAACAAACTACATACAGTTATATATCTAATAAATAGAATTTTTAAGGAGAAATTCATCTAACATCTAGCAACAACTATTGGAAATGCTCAAAAATTACTTTTCAATTAATGAAAGTCCCATTTGGAGTGGGGAGTTTGTATTTCTAAAAAAGTAGGGGATCATTCTATCCCAAAAAAAAAAAAAGTGTGCATTTTAGTCGAAATTGAGAGCTCTCGTTGGTTAATAAACAACTATTAGGCAACTCCAATAGTTGCTCCTGAACGAAATAAAAATTTTCATTTTTAAGATATATTAGTTTTAAGGTCTATTAGGCATCTTGGTCAAGAGCAACTATTAGACAAGTCTAGTAATTATTCTTTAACCAATGGGAGTCCTCCATTTGGAGTGGAGGGCACGCATTTCTGAAAAAATAGGAAGTCATTCTATTCAAAAAAATAGATCCTTCATTCTAAATGGACAATTTTCATTGCCATTGAGAAGCAGTGATTAAACATGCCTAATAATTGTTTTTGAACAAAATAAAAATTTCCTCTACAATTGCAAATGTACCTTCTAGTGAATTGGAAGGGGTAAAAGACTCCGGAGGGATCTCTAGCTGCCCAGCCGAAGGTCTTTACGCGATTATCCGCCGATATCTCTTTCTCTGATAAGATGTTTCTAGTTGCTAATCGAAGGACATCCCTTAAATTCTGCCCAGCCATCTTTGTCTCTTTGGGAATACTTCTCCTTGTATTAATTTGCAGTTTCTAATTTAAATCTAATTTGTGTCCCAAAGATTGTATCTTGGCTACCTTTAAATACTATTAGGAGTAAGACTCAAAGGTGATCCAATAATTGACTTGGAATTTTCATGGTTTTCAATAACATTTGTCATGTTTACTACCAGGAAAAACCTTGTACTACAAGAATTATCTATTTTTTGTGATTTACATAATTTTAAAATTCACAAATACAATTATTAAGTGACACGACAATACAAAATCATAAAAACTAATAATTTCAAATCACAAATGATAATATGATTTTCATTTACAAGTCATAAATAGTTTTGTGACTTTGTAAACGGTAACATTCATTCGTGAGTCATAAAAGTAATTGTGAGTTATATCTTAATTTGTGACTATCAAATGAGGGTGTCATCGACTACAAAGTCACAAAATCCATTTATGACTTGTAAATGAAAATCACATTATTATTTATGACTTGAAATTACTAGTTTTTGTTACTTGTCGTGTTACAAAGTGATTGTATTTATGACTTTCAAAATTATGTAAGTTACAAAAAGTGGGTAATTCTTGTAGTGATTTGTCAACATTTTTTATTTTTAATGATAAATACTTCCTTTGCCCTATTTATATTGTTATATTTATAAAAATGTCACCTTATCTAAAATGAATAGTTTGCATTATTCAAATTTTAAATTTACTCTTCTAAAAATTCTAAATGTTCTCAATCCCAATAACTAATGGATTCAACAATCACTATTCATCATCACCTATTCCTCTATCCTCTTTCCTTTTTCCTCTCAAATATTTGTTATTTAATATAAAGTAAATGCAAATATCTATATATCTATATTTTAGCAAAACCCCTTTTGGGGTAAATATAAGGATTTGACATGTGACATATTAGGTAAAAAGAAATTTACTTGGTAAAGAATAAAGGTAAAAAATCAACCAATTAATTAACAGTGAAATTCAAATTAATTACCTAAGTATTATCTTTAACTACCTCTTTTTTTTTTTTTTAAATCCTCAATTTATGCATATCTCTTATAGTTTTTTTCCCAAAAGAGTTACAAAATTGAAAGCGAATTATAAACAATCATATATGTTTACATTGTTAAAAATAAATTAAAGAAAGCAAAAATTTATTAACGCCAATGTTTTGACCCTCCAAAATTAGCTTTAAACACTCCATTCTTATATTTCTTTGATTAAAATGACTCATATACCTATAACTTATATTCTATAACCATATGTTAAAATACATATAACTAACGACAAGGCAATAAATCAATTGTTTCATTACATTAGGCAAAAATACATTATTTAATAGAAATTAGTAATGCCTACAACAAATTAACACTCCAATAAGTTCAAAAAATAAAAATCAAAGCGAAATATTATGGACAATTCGAAATGATTATTACATAAATCATGCATTCTAATTATAATAGTAAGATCCAATTTAAGATGAACAAAAGGAAATCGTATCAATTCAAAACATCCTAAACCCATAAAAAAAGTTACAATATATAATTCTTAACTTTCTAATAATATTTGATTAAATGGATAATCCATCCTAATTTCTCCATTTTCTTACTAATTAAGAAAGTTAATGCTCTTGTTTAATTGGAAAAAAGAATATAATTTACTTTAAGAAAATTGCTAATACCATAATTAGTCCAATGAAATATATAAAAATATTTCATAAATAGACAATTAATAAAATAATTTAAATACAGAAGGCAATGTTATAGTTAGAAATGTATAAGATCATTTAAGTCATTTTGATTAATCAAAAGTGATGATGGAGTGCCAGAAACTTTATTTAGAATACCAAAATTACTAACATTTATTAATTATGCAAAAACTTTTATCCATATATATAAGTTTTAGATATATATATATATATAGAGTGTTACCATTAATAACTTTCACAAAAGTAGGAAGATTTTTAGCCTACCATGTCTAAATAATATCATTCTTGCAACTTAATTACATTTAGTTACTATTTGTAAAAATAATAATTTATTAGATCACAAAAAGATAACAAACTTTTAATATCAATTTCTTTCCTTTTTTTTTTTTGCATCATTTTGCTTCTTTTTGTGAATTTATATTTATTATTAATTAACTATTAAATGTCAAAAAATATTATTTTTAAGTGATTATGTAATCGTAATACTTTTAAAAATAATTTTAATATTATGAATTATACAAAAAGTTTGTATGAAAAAATACATACGCATTTTTTATCTTGTATTGTCACACAAGGACTAAGGTAGAGACTCAAAGTGGTTGGAGAAATATTTAGATAGATCTGGCTTTAGATCTCATTTTGTTGATTCTATATTGTGAATTAAATCTTATGTAATAAATGACATCAACTGATATAAGTAAGATTCAAAGATGAAATCTATTTAAATATTTTCCAAATAGTTAAGTCCATGAATTGATACAGTAAATCTCATATTGCCCATAATACCAACTATGAATAAACAGGGAGAATTGATACAGTAGTTTTGGGGTTTTTAGTTGTTAGAATTTGTCCTGTAGAATTCAATTATCAAATTTAGGCCACAAGATTAGTCCTAAAGTATTTAGATGTTGAGAATAAGATCATAAAATAGGCTTTGAATTGTCAGGTTGGTTGTGAGTTTTCGAACAGAGATCAGAGGAATATGCGTAATTGTTGAATGCAATAGAATTATGATATCGAAGGGTTTGATTTAATTATCAGACAGGGAGATCAAAATATTTATGCGAGAGAATGAAAATTAATTTACATTGAGGTAATTATTTTTTCTAATGAATAGTAATTTATTTAACGGTGAAAAATTTAAAATTTTGCACACACATAATAGTGACAATAAAAAATCAGAATGGGCAAAAGTAGTGAAAAAGTATTTCAAAAAATGTGATTTGGGTGAAACGATTCAAGTAAGTTTATTCTATTGTTTACCAAAAGAAATTCAAAAATAGAAAGTGAAATTATTTTCGATATTATATGTAATTAATGGTTGGACAACATTATAAGGAAGTTGTTCTAGAGTCTGCATCACCTCTAATTTTTTAGATAGATCTTTTTTATGTCTAAGTAGAATCCTCTTTATGATTTTGATTACAAATTTAAGTTTCGCATGAATTGACAAATTTATTTTGAAAAATATGCTTATTGACAACAAAATAATTTTTGAAGATTTTAATTTGGTTGAAAATTTTGATTTGAAACTTTTGATTTGAATACATTATTTGGGGTAATTGAGAATCAAGAAATTTTTTTTTATTGGGGGTTGAAGAAAATTGCAATTTTGGAAGGAAAAATGAAGGAATTATATACAATGTTTTGGTCGGTTCAGACTCTCTCCATGATAAAGAAAAGATTGATTTAAATAATTTTAAAATTAAAGATATTGAATTGATTATCAAAGATTTTTGTTTGATGAAAATTTTTTGATTGGGCCGACACTAATAATTTTATAGGTATTGAAAAACTATTTGTAGAAAGAGATGTGACTATGAAGTCAAAATTTTGTTGTCTGAAGAGATTAAATTTTTTGATACGTGTGGCAATGGTTCTGTCGGAGATATTGCGACGAAATTAAATTATTGACTTGAGTGTGAATGGGTATGTATGGACAATTATTTGGATCAAAAGATGTTAGTTGAGAAATTATTTGTGTGTGTGAATGGGTATGTATGGACAATTATTTGGATCAAAAGATGTTAGTTGAGAAACTATTTGTGTGACTGTGAATGGGTATATATGGACAATTATTTGGATCAAAAGATGTTACATAGTTGAGAAATTATTTGTGAAGTATAAAATTCGTCTATTGTTATAGATAAAAACAAAAATTAATTATAATATGTTACATATCATTCAAATAACTATATAATTTTTTATGAAAATTCATGTACGTGATGATATTAGACTTGACGCAATTGAGAGATTGGTTAAGGAAATCCACGTTGGAATCTTAAACTAAACCTATAAGCTAGTTTTTAGAAGTTGCAATGGAACCAAATTTTTAATAGTTTAATTGTTTTAGGGAATAGTATTTTATTTGAGAATTATTGTTCTTTTTTGTTTTTTTGCTAGTCAAGTCTGGTAGTCTCTTTACATAGGATATATGTTGAAATATTTTTTTTTTGGGAGAGTTTGAAAATTTTATTCAAAGTCTACAAAGACTATACTTGAGCCTAATTTATTTGTTTGAGATATTAACAAAATTATTTTTTTCCTCATATATATGTTGTGTGTAATTAAAATATTATTTTTATTTTCTTATTCTATAGATGGTTAGAAGAGAATTCTAAAATTTAGAGTTTTGCAGGTTAATTGCAATATGCACTACTAAAGTATCATTAATTTATACTTTACTCTCTAAATTATAATTTTAGCACTTTAATACCTTATATTTTCAATTTGTACCACATACATTGTTTAAATTGACTAACAGTGCAATAAAATTTTCTAACTATTTTTGAATGAAAAGATTGTAGTATATGCAATTTATATTTGTTTATTGAAATAGTCTTATTTATCTGCTTAATATTAAAGTATTTATGAAAAAGTAATTATCAAAATTTTTGTAATTTTTAACTAATTTGAGCAATGTAATACAAATTTCTAGTACTAGTAGCATGGAAGTACTAAAGTATTATAATCGATAAACTTATGATGCAACCCGCAATCAATGTTAAGTCAAAGTGCAAATTATAATGAACCCTGCTAAAACAGTAACTCAAAAAAATATTAGGTACTCCTATTTGAAATTTTTTTTATATAAATTAGATTCATAATTAAAATACTAAAGATGCTTTAATCCGTGATATATGTTTGCACGTGTATGAAGAGCTTTTATCAAATAAATAAGGATGTAGGGGCACGAGGTGCTGTAAGTTGGCGGCAATTTATGGCATGAAACAATTTATGTCCAGTAGAATTTAATTATCAAAATTAGGCCACAAGAGTAGTCCTAAAGTATTCAGTTGTAGAGAATAAGATCATAAAATAGGGCTTGAATTGTCAGGTTGATTGTGAGTGTTTGAATAGAGATCAGAAGAATATGCTTAATTGTTGATTGCAATAGAATTATGATATCGAAGGGTTTGATTTAATTATCAGATAGGGAGATCAAAATATTTATGCGAGAGAATGAAAATTAATTTATTGAGGTAATTATTTTTTCTAATGAATAGTAATTTATTTAACGGTGAAAAATTTAAAATTTTGCACACACATAATAGTGACAATAAAAAATAAGAATGGGCAAAAGTAGTGAAAAAGTATTTCAAAAAATGTGATTTTGGGTGAAACGATTCAAGTAAGTTTATTCTATTGTTTACCAAAAGAAATTCAAAAATAGAAAGTGAAATTATTTTCGATATTATATGTAATTAATGGTTGGACAACATTATAAGGAAGTTGTTCTAGAGTCTGCATCACCTCTAATTTTTTAGATAGATCTTTTTTATGTCTAAGTAGAATCCTCTTTATGATTTTGATTACAAATTTAAGTTTCGCATGAATTGACAAATTTATTTTGAAAAATATGCTTATTGACAACAAAATAATTTTTGAAGATTTTAATTTGGTTGAAAATTTTGATTTGAAACTTTTGATTTGAATACATTATTTGGGGTAATTGAGAATCAAGAATTTTTTTTTTATTGGGGTGAAGAAAATTGCAATTTTGGAAGGAAAAATGAAGGAATTATATACAATGTTTTGGTCGGTTCAGACTCTCTCAATGTGTAAAGAACAGACCAAATATTAAATAATTTTATAAATTAAAGATATTTAAGAGATTATAAATCAATCTTTTCTAATCTTTTCTTTTGATTGAACCGACCACAAACCTGTCTCTTATACACATCTAGATGTGTATAAGAGACAGCTATATGTACTCTCGCCTTTTGGTCTTCGATTGGGGACTTAAATTTTTTGATACGTGTGGCAATGGTTCTGTCGGAGATATTGCGATGAAATTAAATTATTGACTTGAGTGTGAATGGGTATGTATGGACAATTATTTGGATCAAAAGGTGTTAGTTGAGAAATTATTTGCGGAGTATAAAATTTGTCCATTGTTACATATAAAGCTGAAAATTAATTATAATATGTTACATGTCATTCAAATAACTATATAAAGAGATGAAAATTCGTGTACGTGATGATATTAGACTTGACGCAATTGAGAGATTGGTAAAGGAAAACTACGTTGGAATCTTAAATTAAACCTATAAGCTAGTTTTTAGAATTTGCAATGGAACCAAATTTTTAATAGTTTAATTGTTTTAGGGAATAGTATTTTATTTGAGAATTATTGTCCCTTTTTTTTTTTTTTGCTAGTGAAGAGAGGTGGGAGTGAACGAACAACTAGCTTCTCAAATAGTCTAGAATTTATAAAACGATCCCGATCCAAGAGATAGGATCGCTATTATAGATAAACTCTAGTTGGTGCCATTAGTCATGTAATTTATGTATATATTTACTGAAGTTAAATTAATATTTTGATAATTTTTCATTCAAATGTTATATTTTATTAGCTTATACTATTCATATTATTTCTAGATGTGTATAAGAGAACAGTGATCGTAGGATCGATAACGCATAACTTTTTACAATACGAGTATATAATGTCAAATGTTATAAATTTTAGTTAAAGAAATTTATTTCATGATGAATATTAAAATTTTATATTTATTTGTATAAGTTTTTATTGAATATTAACTTTAAAAATAAATAAAATAAATTTTTCAAACTATTTGATAGGATTTTACGATCCTACGATCATATCTACGATCTGATCCCTGTAACTTTTAAAACGATCCTACGTGGGATCCCGATTCTACAAACCTTGGTCAAGTCTGGTAGTCTCTATACATAGGATATATGTTGAATTTTTTTTTTTTTTTGGGATAGTTTGAAAAATTTATTCAAAGTCTACAAAGAGTATACTTGAGCCTAATTTATTTGTTTGAAATATTAATAAAATTATTTTTTTCCTCATGTATATGTTGTGTGTGATTAAAATATTATTTTAATTTTCTTATTCTATAGCTGGTAGAAGAAGAGAATTCTAAAATTTAGAGTTTTGCAGGTTAATTGCAATATGCACTACTAAAGTATCATTAATTTATACTTTACTCTCTAAACTATAATTTTAGCACTTTAATACCTTATATTTTCAATTTGTACCACATACATTGTTTAAATTGGCTAACAATGCAATAAAATTTTCTAACTATTTTTGAATGAAAAGATTGTAGTATATGCAATTTATATTTGTTTATTGAATTACTCTTATTTGTCTCGATGCTTAATATTAAAGTATTTATGAAAAAATAATTATCAATTTTTTTTTAATTTTTAACTAATTTGAACAATGTGATACAAATTTCTAGTACTAGTAGCATGGAAGTACTAAAATATTATAATTGATAAACTTATGATGCAACCCGCAATCAATGTTAATTCAAGGTTCAAATTGTAATGAACCCTTCTAAAACAGTTACTCAAAAAAATATTAGGTACTCCTATTTAGAAATATTTATATATAAATTAGATTCATTATATAATAATATAAATTAATTTTTATATAAATTAAATTCATAATATAATAGTATAAATCTTTTAATCGTGATATATGTTTGCACGTGTATGAAGAGCTTTTATCAAATAAATAAGGATGTGGGCGCACGAACAGCTGTAAGTTGGCCGCAATTTATGGCATGAAACAATTAATGTTGTGGGATGCGCACAGGTATAAGTTTTTAGCAATCTATGATTATTGTCCGAGAAAGAATGTCTAGCCAGAGCAGTTAATTTTACTAAATGGCAGATTTACCCTTTATGAATTAAAAACCAAATTTTCTTAAATTCATCATTGGGCTCCACGCAAAGTTTTACAAGGATCCTTCTCCGGTGACCACTTACTTACCTCGATTCCCGTCACTACATCTTTCTCTTCTGCCATACTATTTTATGATCTTATTCTCTACAACTGAATACTTTAGGACCTGTCTCTTATACACATCTAGATGTGTATAAGAGACAGATCTGTGCTAGATAGAGAATTGTCTATCCCCTTTCTAGTAGCACTCAAATCCCTTATTTATAGATTTACACGAGGAGGCTTAAGGCTATCTCTATGCTAGCTCAGATGAAGCTAAATTACATAAATCTTCACCTCGTTTGTAAAGGCACTTCTCTTATACACATCTAGGTAAGAAACTATGTGTGTTACTAATCCACATCATCATTAGTCCCCTCGGCTTGGTGCCGAGCCTAGTGGAGAGGGACCGAGCCGAAAATGACTGTTCGCAATGTCTTTTTTATTAGCGAATTCCCCAATCGAAGACCAAAAGCAAGAGTATTATACCTATCCGAGGTGAAGCCTTCGGAACCATTTCGCAAACCTCTACCGACCCGAGGTCATATGACCTTTGGATACTCGGCGAGTCATACCAGCAGCATTAACTCTCAAGGGTGACGTTTTCGTAGATGTGTATAAGAGATTTCACATTTAATGCTCTGTATTATTCGCTCCGATTTTATAGCACATCGCCTCGTGTATAAGAGACAGCGCCGCTCGATCGGTACCACGTCCCGATTTCACGCCAAAATGTCTCTTTTACACGCCTAGATGTGCCAGGTCAGTCTCGATTTTCACGCCAAAACGCCTCGTCTTTCCCACCTAAAGCCTTTTTCATTTCGAAACCATCAATTTTTTTTCCCCAGAAACACAGAACATTCTGGATGAACTTTCTACTATTTATACCCCCATTCACCCCTAAATCTCTTTCCTTCTTCTTACTTACCTTCCTCTCACCCCCTTTTACTCTATTTTTTCCCAGAAACTTACGAGACAGGATAAAAATCCTCCCGATCCGCTCTTTTCCGAACCTCCACAAAACGACCACCCTAACCTTCAAACCCAAAACATATCAAACTCCCTCGACCCCGAGGATATCAAAATCCTTAGGGATCGGTGCTATTTTTTGAAGAACGTGCACATCAGGCTCCCGACCCCCGAGGACCGAGGCCATTTGCCTCCACCTGGTTACCTAACGGTCTACCAGGAACAACTCGAGGGTTCCCCCAAAATGGCTTCACATTCTTATGTAGATTACACAATATTCCCCCTTCTTTAGACACATTTAGGATGATGCTGAAATTATCCCCTACAAAGGGATTTTTTTACATCTCCCCCCGAACTGCGGGCAAACAGCTCACTTCGGGTAACCCATCATCTATTCATGACTGGAAAAAGTCATTTTTCTTTGTTCGGTACCTCGACCCTCCGATGCCCCGGGGTCCATGGAACCTTATTCCTTCCCATGACATCCTGCCAAATTACGACCCTCAACAAGGTCATTGTCATTTTCACTTTACTCATCATTTTCATTTCATTTTTTTTTTTATATGCTGACCCCTCATCTTATGCAAGCTCGGAGCATTCCTTAGGGGACTGGTGTCCGCCACACCTGCAACTAGTGCGGGCACCTCGAACCAGCCCTCCTCATCAGCAAGTGTCTGATCCTCCTCTGCAACCATCAACACCCCATTCAGGAGTGTCGAGGCCGCACCTCCGACCTCCGCAACCCTGAATCAAACCGGGGATGCCAGTTCTCAGGAGAGGCAAGCCAGTGAAGTCACTCTGGCTATCCGCCCAACCGAACCCGAGCCAACTCGGCTCACAAAGAAAAGGACTAGGGAGGCTGCTGGCCTTAGGGAGGGTCCTTCCGCCATGACCCCTCTCTTCTCGTCATCGTCCCCGAGGTCCAATATTCCGGTGGCGAGGGTTCGGACCCCAGGGACTGGCTCGGGCAACGTCCCCTTATCCAAACAACTCATCACCTCATACGGTAAGTACAACTGGACCTCATTTGTTCCCATTCCTTAACCTTTCTTCAGTGTGGTGAGTTAACACTTAGACTTTTCAGGTGATAGGAAATACACTCCTGAGGAGGAGAGAAAATCTACTAGGTCACAGGATGTGCCCTGGGGTCGGCTGTCTGTTGACCCTCTGCCAGTTCCTTCGACCTCGGGGACCAGCTCTGACTTCCGACCCACCCTGCCGATCGATGTTAATGATCGGGCCCAATTTCTCAGGGTGGCTCGGGAGCAGGCCAAAATGGTGGCTTCGCCTCGGGACGTGGCCTATGTCAAAAGGCTCACCCCTCAACAGAGGCTGGACGAACTTCACGTCGGCCTGATGAATGTAAGACTATCTATCCCTTTGTGAATTTTCAATCTTCGGTACCTCATACTTCAATTCACACAACTAATCATTCTGCCTTTGATTGCAGGCAATTACAATTTTGCCCGCCCTCGCAGATCGGGAGGCCAACTTCAACACTGCCTTTAACTCTATAAAGCAAAAGTTAGCCCATGCGAAGTCCAGCGTGACTCAGGCAGTGAAGGAGGCCGTGGACGCCAATGAAATGAAATGCAACATCGAGGCGGGCAAAAAATATGACGAGTGGAAGGAATAGCTGACCGAGGTGAGGGACAAGCTTCGGCAATCCAAGCTGGAGAAGAAGACCCTCGAAGTGGTGAGCATGTCGGCGACCGAGACAAAAAGGTCGCAGATCTGGAGCAAAGGGTTCTTCAACTTCAAGAAGAAGCTCAGCTGGCCGACGCAAAGCTTGCGTCTCTAGAAATGGAGCTGCGTGTCGAGGGGAGGAACCAATTTGTGGCCTCGGCTGAAGCAGATGGGATGTTGAAAGAGTTTACGAAGAAGGTCTTCTCCATGAGGTTCACACTCGCCTGTGACCACTTGGTGAAGAACCCTGCTTTGTACGAAGGGCTACCGTATGATGCTTCCATCACCGAGGAGGTCATCAACGGTCTTCAAGCCCAATTCAAAGCTCCTGCTCCGATTCCCGGAACTTCTGGGGCGACTCTGATGATATAAGGGTCAGAACCCGAAGCATATGCGGAAGTCATATCAGTTCCAAAGCTTCCACTTCCAACGCCGAGCCTTCTACTTCTGATGCTCAGGCTGACGTAATTTTGCTAATGATGATGTAGATTAGTAACGGACTCTTAGTAATAGTTACCTACTTCTGTAATAGTTAGGGCCTTTTAAATGAAATGGTTAAATTCAGATAACTTTGTCTCCTTGATAAGAGCCTCGGCATTCTTTGTTCTTGTCTTTTTACTTGCTTTTCAATCTCTTTATTTCCTGCATTTAAAACAAGAATTGTATGATATAAGTAGGCAAACAACTTTCCCTATTTAAGCATTCCAACATAAAAAAAAAATTGTCTAAGGAATGCTTTCACATCTAGATGTGTATAAGAGACTGTTTTGGGCACGTTCTTCAAAAAATAGATGTGTATAAGAGACAGGTTCTTGGGTGACCTGCCGAAGCAAAACCTTACTCTTGGGACATTGAAAAGATTGACTCAAGTTTGAGTCACCCAAGAACCTTTTCGGATCGGAAACTCTTCCATTTTATTTTGCATACAGGGGGTCGCTTAGTTTCTACCCGTGAGGGAAAACTGTTCAGCCTTAGCTCCCAATGTTGCTTTTTTATTAGACTTTGTTTCGAACTCCCGGGGGCTGCTAACAATTGTCCGAACCTCTTGAGGGTCTCAGGCGCGGCTTTGTTTTGCTTGGGAGGGCTGCTAAGCCTTGACCCTTGAGGGGGGACTGCTAAGTCTCGGCCCTCAATCATTTGCTTTTTTGTTCAATTGGATCCGAAACTCTTAGAGTCGGAGCAGCTGGAACATCTGACAGTGCCTTGTCCGAACCTCTGAGGGTTGGCGCGGCTTTGTTTTGCTTGGGGGACTGCTAAGCCTCGGCCGTCAATCATTTGCTTTTTTGTTCAACTGGATGCGAAACTCTTAGAGTCGGAGCAGCTGGAACATCTGACAGTGCCTTGTCCGAACCTCTGAGGGTTGGCGCGACTTTGTTTTGCTTGGAGGGGCTGCTAAGCCTCGGCCTTTGAGGGGGGACTGCTAAGCCTCGGCCCTCAATCATTTGCTTTTTTGTTCAACTGGATCCGAAACTCTTAGAGTCGGAGCAGCTGGAACATCTGACAGTGCCTTGTCCGAACCTCTGAGGATTGGCGCAACTTTGTTTTGCTTGGGGGGGCTGCTAAGCCTCGGCCCTGGCAAATCAATCATTTGCTTTTTTGTTCAACTGGATCCGAAACTCATAGAGTCGGAGCAGCTGGAACATCTGACAGTGCCTTGTCAGAACCTCTGAGGTTTGGTGCGGCTTTGTTTTATTTGCGGGGGCTGATAAGCCTCGGCCCTTGAGAGGGGACTGCTAAGCCTCGGCCCTCAATCATTTGCTTTTTTGTTCAACTGGATCCGAAACTCTTAGAGTCGGAGCAGCTGGAACATCTGACAGTGCCTTGTCCGAACCTCTGAGGGTTGGCGCGGCTTTGTTTTGCTTGGGGGGGCTGCTAAGCCTCGGCCCTTAAGGGGGGACTGCTAAGCCTCGATCCTCAATCATTTACTTTTTTGTTCAACCGGATCCGAAACTCTTAGAGTTGAATTTGTTCAATCGGATCCGAAACTCTTATAGTTGAAGCAGCTGGAACATCTGACGTTTGAGAATGAACTTTTATTATATTTCTTGATAATATTTTCTCAAATTTACAATATTCCACATTCTGGGTATAGGATCCCCTTTCATGTCAACCAACTTGTAATAACCCGAGGTGTGAGCTTCTATTACACGATAGGGTCCTTCCCAGTTCGGATCTAACTTCTTTGTCCCCTCTACACGGCTAGCTTCGTTCTTCTGAAGTACCAAGTCTCCGGGCCGAAGGTAGCGATGCTTTACTTTAGCGTTGTAGTGTTTAGCCATGACTTGCTTGTACTTGGCTTCCCCGATGGATGCATCTAACCTCTTTTTCCTCAAGTAAGTAAAGGTTAGCTCGCAGAGCCTAATCATTCAATTCCAAATCACCGAAGGATACTCGAGCCGAAGGTAGCCCAATCTCGAGAGGGATAACAGCTTCGGACCCGTAGGTTAAACTGAATGGAGTATTTCCGTTAGCCGTTCGAGGTGTGGTCCGATATGCCCAAAGGACACTGGGCAATTCCTCAACCCAAGCGCCCTTGGCTCTTTCAAATCTAGTCTTGAGTCCTGTCAGCAAGATTCGGTTGCATACTTCAGTCTGTCCGTTTGCTTGACGTATAAGAGACAGTGCCAGAGGCCCGCAACCGGGGACTCAAACAACTGATGACACGCCCGAACCAAAGTATCTGTATCCGAATGTAAGGTTGGCCAGTAGTATCCAGTTAGCAGGACTTTGAGAGCTAAACTCCGAGAACCGACATGACTTCCGCATATGCCCTCGTGTACCTCGCGTAGAACATAGTTAGCTTCGAATGGAGTGAGGCACCTCAGCAAGGGGCACAAATATGCCTTTTTATATAAGAAGTTCTGTTAATAAGTATATACTTGGTGGCTCGGTATTTGACCTTTCTAGCTTCGGCATGATCCTCAGGGAGCTTCTCATTATTCAAATAACTTATCAGGGGTTCCATCCAACCGAGATCCGGTTGGATGCAAGAGATTCTTTCGGAGATGTCAACAGATCTTCGTTCCCCCAGTTCTACCAAAATCTCTTTCGTTAAATATGAATATATTGTGGAGGCTAGTTTTGACAGAGCATCGGCGTGCGTATTTCTTGTTCGAGCAATCTTGACGATGTCTATTTTTTTGAATTTTTCAATCCAGCTTTTGACCTTGGCTAGGTACTTTTGCAAAATCACACCTCGAGCCTCGTAATTTCCTAGGCTTTGATTCACAACCAGCTGAGAATCAGAATGAATCTTTAAGGTTCGGGCACCCATCTGGTGGGCCATTTCTATCCCACAGATAAGGGCATCATACTCAGCTTCATTGTTGGTTGCCTTGAATCTGAGGGCATAAGTGAGATAATTCCCTTCTGAAGATTGGATTGTTATCCCCTGCCTCAAACAATTCACACGAAGCTCCGTCAACATGAAGTTTCCATACAAGGTCTTCCCTCATTTTTTGCTCTTTTACTGGATCGGTTGTCAGAATGAGATCAACCTTTTCGATGTCACAGCTTTCCGCAATGAAATCGGCGAGAGCCTGAGCTTTGATTGCTGTCCGAGGTCTGAATTCTATGTCAAACTCAAACAGCTCAACAGACCACTTTAGCATTCGGCCTGAAGCATCTGGTTTGTTCAAGATATTTTTCAAAGGAAGGTTGGTCAGAATTATTATTTTGTGACCATGAAAATAAGGCCTCAGTTTCTGAGCCGACACCACCAACGAGAAGGCAGCCTTTTCAATAGGACTATAGTCCTTCTCTGGACCTTGAAACACTTTACTTACGAAATATACAGGGCACTGGTTACCCTGTTCATCTTGCCTCAATAGAACCGAGCTAACTGCTGGTTCGGCAATTGAGATATACAGATATCTGAGGGGTTCGCATTTCTGAGGAGAAGCGAGCTTCGATATGGTACCTAAATATTCTTTAAGCTCTTCAAAGGCTTTAGAAGCTTCTTCGGTCCATTTAAAACCCTCAGTCTTCTTTATGACTCGGAAGAATGGTAAGCCTCTCTCTGCTGATTTGCAGAAGAATCGATTTAGGGCAGCCATTCTACCGGTTAGTCTTTGAACCTCCTTCATCGAGTTGGGAGTTCTCATATCAATTATGGCTCGCGAGGACCGGGTTTGCCTCAGCGCCTCGGTGAGAGACAATAAATCCCAAGAATTTTTTCAAGGGGACCCCAAATGTACATTTTTTGGGATTCAACCTCATTTGGATGGATCTTAACGTCTCAAATGTTTCCCTGAGATCTTCCAAGGTTTTCTCGTACGTTCGGCTTTTAACCACCATGTCATCAATATATACCTCCATGTTTCTTCCTATTTGGGACTTGAACGTCTTATTGACGAGGCGCTGATAGGTAGCTCCGGTATTTTTTGAGTTCGAAGGGCATCGTAGTGTAGCAGTACGTGCCTCGGTCAGTGATTAAAGAGGTTTTCTCTTCATCTTCTCTAGCCATGTATATTTGATGGTAGCCTTTGAATGCATCTAAAAAATGTAAAATACAAAATCCAACAAATGAATCTACCACTGTATCGATCCGGGGGTACGAATAACTGTCCTTTGGACAAGCTTTATTTAGATCAGTAAAATCTTGACACATTCGCCAAGAAGAGTCTGGTTTTGCTACAAGGACAGGATTACAAAGCCATGTGGGATACAATACTTCTCTAATCAATCTGGCTATTACGAGTTTGTCCACCTCGGCTTCGATTATTAGGCTGAGCTCTGGACCGAAGAGGCGCTTCTTCTGCTTCACTGGTTTGTATGCCGGGTCCACTCTAAGTTTGTTCTCAATTATATCTCGAGGGACGCAGGGCATGTCTTCAACGGTTCAGGTGAACACGTCCATGTATTCGACTAAAAGCCTGAAGAGAAAGGCCTTAAACGGACATCATAGGTTGGGAGAGTAGTACAGATCTTGATTTTTCTATCAGAGAGGCTCGGATCTAAAGCTATCTCCTCAATTTGAACCTCATCTTGGGTCTCGATCTTTGCCTTGCCCTTTCCTTTATGCTCTGGAGGTTCGGGGATCTCAGTAGCTCGCATCCGGGGCCGCCCCATCTCTTCCCTCTCTTTCTGACTTGTCTCGGACTCTTCAAAGCCATCCCAGGGGGATGAAGCATCGAAGGTTTCCAAGTAAGCCTTGTCTGCAATGGACATCGTTTGCGATTGGGACCGCAAGGACATCATATAACAGGTTCGGGCTTCTTGTTGGCCGCCAATGACCGTTCCTTCAGACCCATCACTCAATATAACAGGTTCGGACTTCTTGTTGTTTGCGATTATCATATTGTAGGAGCTGTCCCTTTTGACGATAAAATTGGTCATTTCAATTCTGTGCTTCGGGGGAGTTCCAAGACACAGTGGAAGCATTATTTGTCCCTCTGGCACGACCGAGTCTCCGATGAAGCCCACCAATGGAGTCTTGAAAGGTTTTCTCAAAGAATGATCCATATGCATTTTGAGCCAAGCAACCCAGAAGATTATGTTCGTCGAACTTCCGGTGTCCACGAACACACGGTGCATTTCATATCCAGCCACATTTACGTGAATTACCACGGGGTCATTGTGTGGCATTCGGTGGGACCGGTCTTGAGGTGTATCTGAAGCTCATAAATGGCTTCAGTCGCTTTTCCCTGTCTCTACCCATGAAGATGTGTTTCGTGCATACTTTTTTCGTGCATTGTTTGAGTCCCCGGTTGCGGGCCTCTGGCAATTGTGTTTATCAACCCGGCTACACGAATTTGTTCATCTTGATTTGCTGCGGGATTGTTTCACTTCTGGCCGCCTCAGATCTGTTGACCTGGTGGCGGTCGAGATTGCGTCGGATTTCTTTGGCTGGCAGTGTTCCTCTGAAACTCTGCCGCAGTTCGGCAGATGAACTGCCGCAAATGTCCTTAGGCAACCTGGATGGCCTTTTCAATTTCAACTTTCAAATGGTTGCATGCCTCGGTATCGTGACCGTGTTGACCATAGAAAATGCAGTACTTTGATCGGTCTCTTTTGTCTGAGGCTGAAACCATCCGAGGAGGTGGCTCTAGAAGGCCTAAGTGCTGGACTTGATATAATATTTCTCTTCTCGGTACATTGAGAGGTGTGAAGTCCGTATCAGGATGGTTCCTTGTTCGCGGGGGTCGGTTGTCGAGGTTATTGTTCGGAAAAACCACCCGGTTGCCATAGGTGTGGCCCTGAAATAGCTTAATCTGTCTGCGACTCTCAGCTTTTTTGAGGAAGAGGAGTTCGGAGTCTTTAGGACTTTTTCTCTTTGTGTATCATAGAGTTCCCTTTTTGTCCTGTTTGACTCTTCACCCCGGATGAACTCCGATATTCTTTCTATAAGCTCAGAATAGGAGTTTGGCATTATTTTGGCCAATTCAGCGTTGAAGACACCTGGTCGGATTCCGCTGCAGAAAGCAGCCAAACCAGAATTCTTTCATCAACATTTTTTATTTGGACCACCTCATCATTGAAGCGGTCCAAAAATTTATTAAGTGACTCATCGGACCTCTGCCGGATGTTCATGAGGTGCGATGTGTCTTTCTGCAATATTGATTTACTCCTGAAATGACTCAGGAATGACTTTGCCAAGTCGTGGAAAGTAGCGATTGAGTTCGTCGGCAATTCCTGGAACCATTTTTGTGCCGGGCCTCGAAGAGTCGTTGCGAACAACTTGCATCGGGTCGCGTCACTGTAGCCATAAAGGCTAGTGATCGCCATCACGTGTTGTAAGTGATCTGACGGATCAGATTCTCCCTTATAGCGGTCTAAGTCCGGCAACTTGAATTGCGTTGGAAGAGGTTCAATTTTGATAGAGATTGTGAACGAATTTCTGTCAATCTCTGCCGTAGGAGGAGTATTCAGGAGCAAATTGTTCTTCTTCAAAATCTCTTGGATCTTGTTTTCGAGGCTCTGCTCCTCGAGTTGTTTTAACAAAAACAACCGAGGAGGGTCCTCTCGATCCTGATTTTCTTGAAGAGTGTGCTTCGAATATCTCGTGCATCGATAATTTTTCGCTTGTCAATGAGTGTGACTCCTCTGATTGCTCATTTGAGCGCAACTTTGTTAATTTGTGCCGCAGATCGGCTGGGCTCACTAGCTTGAAGAGCAAGTAAAAATACACTTTCAAAAGCAAACAAATACACATAAAAAAACAGTGTAAATAACATTCCCAATTTCAAAGAAAAGAAGTAAAGAGAAGTGAATTAACCTTTATCGCGAAGTTTTATCTATCTCCAAAGCAAAACAAAAGTGGTATTATGAAGTTTTATCTATCTCCAAAGAAAAACAAAAGCCACTTTTGAAGCTAAGTCCGTAGAAAATTACCCAGAAAGCTGAGAAAATCTGCATAACTTTCTCATTCAAATTTCTATAAAGATTGAAACTTTCACACTTAAAATCATAAAAACAAACTGAAAATCCAATCCTTCATTAAAAAATAATTCTACAACTACTGCCATTAGTCATGCATAGATCAACATAAACATCCTATATACCAACATATTTGGGTACGAAAGATTTTTTGGAAAATACACTTTATTTTTAAACATCTCTATTATAAATTATTATATTCCAAAAGTACAAAACCATAAAATTCACAAATTATGCTCTAATGTAGCACCCACATGTTAAAGCTCACAAATATTAAGACAAAACAATAATTATGCCTCGTTGAAATAAAAGGTCACCAATCTAACACATTACAACAACTACTTAAATTATAATAAGAAATGCAATTCAAATATATTCAACAATCTTGCATGTAGATACAATTCAAAATATGAAGCAATGGAAATGACTTGCCGAGTCAAAATGTAAAAGGCTAAAAAAAAAAAGTACCAAGACTTGAGTGAATAATAAAACCCATCATTGTGTATATCAACTAGACAACAAATAATGGCACTACAAATGGAATTCTCATACCAATGCACACAATGAGTTTAAAAAACAGCTCATCTGCATTAGTATCAACTTAATTCAAAATACGATGGGTTAAAAAATTTATGCAAAAGGATAATGTATTCTCCTAAAAAGTCCAATGAACTAAAACCCTCCATTGATGTCAGTTGAATTGATACATCTTTAAAATTTTAGAGAAAAAAAACTTTGAATAAGATTAGCTATCTAAATTTGCTTACTTGAATTATTTCTTTTAAAGTATTGTTTGCGGATATTATTAAACACTTCACCCAATACATAGCTTGAATTTTTCTCAGGTTATAAATTAAGTGTCAAACTTTAATTAATATACTAAATCTCAATTTCTTCTTTGAGAAAACAAATAACAAATTGACTAATCTGAAGATAATAAAAATACATTTTAAAAATAGCTAAACTTCAGTTATGTTCCAAGGCTAAGATATAACTAATGCAAATTGAAAGGTTTCCCACAACATCTTTCTGAGAAAATTCAAACTTCTAGGATCTTTTTCTTTTTCTTTTTCTTTTTAGTTAACTGACCGGTTCAATCAGTCGGACCGATAGAGTCCAATTGGTTTACGAAATCTTCCTATTTAGCTATATTTTATTACATAGAATTACCCAAATACATCCCAATTTTTAGACAAATCTCTCCTCGGATAGTTTCAGCCCTGTCTCTTATACACATCTAGATGTGTATAAGAGACAATATATGTTCAAATCTGTCTCTTATACACATCTAGATGTGTATAAGAGACCATGTATGAGGACATATAACTATATAAATTTTCCTTATAAAACTGTTTGTCAGCAAGACAAATCAGCCATAAACCATATAACTATACAAAAAATACCATCATATGCATATAAGCATATATCCCATCAAAACATCAGGAACAAAAGCATATTCAAATGTACTTAAAGGAAAAATCGCAACCACCGCCATGGATACAATACCTACCATATGCCCCTACTCTCTCTTATTAAAGCATTGATCCTCTACGAGTGATCAATCCTGGGTTTTTGAAAGATAAGGCTGTCTCTTATACACATCTATCAGAATTGGCCAAAATAATGTATCCATAAATCAGATTGCGATTTTTCTTGTTAAAATTTGGACATGTATTAAATAAATATAAAACCAAAAAATCATTAGATTAATATGCTTGTTAAACTTGATGTCCTTAAATTAATATAATCCTAAAAATATCCCAAATTTTCACAAAAATGTTAGAATCCAGAAAAGCAAAAATAAGTAAAGAATATTAAGAAGGTGAATACATACAAAAATTCAAGAAAATTGAACTTGGTTCTTCGGCTCTTATACAGCCAAATTCACATGCATCCATCTTTTCCTCCTCTCCTTGTATACTCTAGAAACATAAACTTTTTTTTTTTTCACTCCCTAAATAACTCAAGACCAATTTTTAGCTTCCCAAATATTTTACAAATTAAATAAAAAATTCAAGAAAAATTTTTCAAAACAAAAAAAAGATTCACATGCATGGCATATTTTCAAGATCTAGTCTTTATCTACACATTTAGATTCCTACCAAATCTTTACAAACACCCCAAAAAAAAAAAGAAAGGATTCTTTGGGGTGTTCACAGGAATGATCAAATCTTTATCTTTGTAGAGCCTTTTTTTTGTGTGAATATGATCAGATTGTGTATTTTGAGCATGTTGAATAGCAATCAGAAGAGAGAGGAGGAGGAGGAGGAGGAGAGAGAGAAGATCAGAAAGAGAAACAGATTGAGAAAAGAGAGAAAAAAGAAGAGCAAATGAAGGCTTCTGGAAGTGGGATTAGTGGAACGAAAATGTGTGGTAGAGATGAGTGACCAAAATTACAGCTGGCATCGATAAACCATTCTCAAGCAACATACCTTATACAAAGACATAACTACCTCTAATAAATCAAAATATACTCAAAATGCAAACGGGACAAAACACTTACAAGTGTGTGAAAGTTGCCATGTCATATATTTTAGATGAAAGTGGTCAATTTTAACTCAATGATGGAAAATTATCAGTTCTAATATGAATTTCATATATTTATTTAAGAGTCAAGTATATATTTGGCTATTAAATTATGTTTCGTTTGTAATTTTAGTTACTAAAACTCTTTAATAATTTAAAAGATAATTCAACTTATAAAATTATGTCTATAAGATTACATCGTTAATTTAAGGTGTTAAGCATTTCATTAAACAATTTTTGTACATGTCAAATAAGTATTAGCAGGATATCATTGTCTAATAATCTTTTGTTATATTTTGCCTTTAATATTTATCCAATTGAGAGTTAAAATAAAATAAGTTGTCACATCTAGTTTCAGTGGATAATTTCCTTCGATGTTAAAAATCATATGTTTTATTATGTGAACAAAAAATAGACTACTACTTTCTACAGGAGTTTGTGGAGATTGATCTCTCACATGATAAAGGTTTGTTTAGGAAAAAAATTGAAATTGGCCTTAAGTTTGGCTTCAATTCTTGAATAAGGATGATATCCAAGACTTCATATTGTTGCCAATATTAAAAGACAACAAACAGTTTTGTCATGAATGTTCTTGAGGCATGAATGATCATGCACATTCGAGCTTTTTACTTTCCACCATCATGCCTCATACTAGCCCTTCCTTTGCCACTCCCAACCCCTTTCTCAAATCCGACCCTTTCAACCCCTTTCTCACCCCATCCCATCCCATCCCATCTCTAATTTCTCCCCTTAGCCCCATCCCCACCCTCGATCCACCATACCCGAGCCTTTCCACCCTCATCCACACCATCCTTAGAACGATTAGAATGGAGTAAAAAGGGTTAGAACAATGGGAGAGAGAGATGGAGGGTCAGATCGGTGATGGTGGGAAGAAGGGGTGGTAGGGACAAGGTAGGAGAGGGATAAAGTTGGCGGGGCTAGAGGAAAATATAGGGGGTGGTGGTGGGTAAGTTGGAGGAGGGGAGGAGGGTAATGGTGGCTAACTAGAGTAGAATAGAGAGGTGGTGGTTGGGCCAGGGAAGGGGTGACAAATTTTATATACGTTAAAATTCATTGATTTTAGAGCTAAAAATTGTCCCAATAAATTAATATATTTAAATAATTTATCAAATTTTTTTATCCAAATACAACCTAAAAGAAATAATAATATAGTACCTACCATTAGTTTTGGAAATTTCTTAGGTAAAGGTGAATTTCTAAACTTTATGACAATTAAACAAGTCACGTAGGTCTTTGATGTCAAATGACATCAACTTATCTATATGAGTAATGTTATCTTACGTCATAATTCATAATATCTATATGATTTTTTTAATAGTCACGACATCTTAGACCCAACCGTAAATCAAGCCTACTTAATAATTTTAGAAAATATTATCATATATTCGATTTTGAATCTCACCTGTAGATTTTGCGATCAAAATTTTACTTATATCAAGTGATATCATAGATTCCATAACATTTAATTTACACCACAAAACTTATAAATAAAGCTATAGACCAGATCTACTTAACGTATTTTCTAATAATTTTTCATTGGTTTTATGTCTTTTACTCTCGAGCTCAGTTAAATTTATAACTGGTTTGCGAGTAATACACTTGAGATCCTTATTTTTCAATAATTATCATTAAAAGTTAGGTGAGAACAAATGTAAGTTAGAGTTACTTAAAACTTGAGATTGAAATATTTTGTAAATGTTGGAATATGCCAATTCGACACTAAGGGTGAGGATTTTTTTAATTGTTTTTACTTTCAATTTGAAATTTTAAACTGGTTAATCAGAATTCGATCAATTAATCAGTCTGGCCAAATCTAAAACTGAAAATTAACTACGGAATTGGAATTGAGTTATGAATATGAAATCAATCGATTTCCGAATTCAATTCGATATTGACTCCCTCTTATACATAAGTGTTACTTCTTGGCAAAAATATATGCATAGAGATTCTAGCACAAGACTTTTCAAAGAAAATCTTTACTACTTGTCACCAAAGCAAAAGTTAAAAACTTACAACATTATATATATCCTTTTTTTAAGTAATATACTTGTTTATATAATATTGTATTATAAAACAATACTAAAATTTTACTTCTAAACTACATATATAGTTATATAAATAATATTATATATGTAGACACAAACACAAGTACACATATGTGCACACACTCTTGAGAAAAAATTATATCCATTCAAGTATAATATAGTTTTAATGACATGGAATTGTGAAGTAATGTGGACTATTTTATTACTTGTTGGGTTTTGTTTTATATATGTTCTAAATTTTGGGGAATTCTACAGTCCCTTTTAGGAAATAATTCCCTTAATTTTAAAAACTTGTACAGTATAAGTATTTAAAGGACATGTTGTTATATTGTACAAGTATTTAAAACACAAGGGAATGGTTCTATAAAAGAGATTGTAAAATTTTTCTTAAATTTTTTGTATAAAAGATTTCAATCCAATGTCAATGGCCCAACTGACAAATGTAGTTAATCGAATCCAAAACCGAATACCAAATTCTAATTTGTATCAATCAAATTTTATTCTTAATTTAATTTGAGATTCAAATTGGTTATTAATGTTAGGACCATTTTTCAAATTTGACTGAATTATTTAAATGGTTAATCGATTGGTTAACTAATGTTCACTGTTATTCCATGGTAGGTGCTCCCAGTAACAATAACAAAATTTTGCCTTTTCTTGGCTAATTCATGGTTTCATAAAAAAAAATAAAAAAATAAAAAAAGGAGATGTATTACACAATTACTTAGATAGTTTGTACCTGTCCTTATAGTTAGTCCATTCAGGGCGAAATCAGGACCTTAACGTTAAGAGGGGCAACAACTTTGAAGAATAGTTAGTAAGTATTTAGGTAAATACAATAAATAACTAACATGTAATTATAGGATCCAGTGATGGTTGTTTTAATTTTTTATAAAATAAAAATATAGTATTGGTATACATTATTTTTACAATAGAAAAAAAATAATACATTGCAACATTTTTGTATAATATCTACTTGTAAAATGAATTTACATCTTATACATGTAAATGAATTATATATCCACTTTTGTACTAAACATGAAAAGTCTTTGAAATTTTATATTTTTCAAGTGATAATTATTCTTAATTTGAAATATTGCTATTATTTTTTATTGCTTAATTTTTTAAGGGTTAATATAAAGAAAAAGACAAAATTGACAAATTTTAGTGGAAAAATTATAAGATAAAATTAAAATTTTTAAAATTTGCCTTACCTATTCTATAGTTTTTTTCGTAGTTGGGGGAGGGGTTGGGGGCATTTTAAAACCATCACTCCAATTTTTTTTAGCTCTCAATCCAACATGGCTCTGCCATTGAGTATATCCAAGATATTGCTTTTTCACGAGACTTGTGAGCAAGTTTTCAATCGGATTTAAATTTATTTAAATTCGATTCATTTTAAAAATAATAATTTGAATTCAAACTTAACTCATAAAAGGTTACACCTACGAGACTTACTCCAAACTTACAAAATTGAGAGGGATTTGAGGTGAAATTGAGCCGGTCCAAATCTACTTACAATATTTATGTGAATGACTCAAACTTAGTACGGTCTAAACCCAACACACAATAAAATTAAGTCTGATTTCTAAACTCAAACCTACTTAGCCCACTTTACTTGTAGCTTTGCCCTCTTTTTTTTTAGACTTGGACGAGACAAGCTCGGCCAGCTAGCCAGCCAGCCAGCCGACTTGACATTCATGTCTATGAGGCAGGCATTCGTGTGGCATTGTATGCAATCAACAATTATTGTATAGTCTCGTTTGCCGAAATTTTGTTCTGAATATAAAAAAATATTTTGTTACTCATTACGTAATGTAAAATATTTTTAATCATTGAATGACTAAAAAATGATAAAAATTTTAGAATATCCAATTTTCTTTTTTTTTAAGGCAACCAATATATATATATTAAGAAAGAGAAATAATAATATTGAAATTAAACATCTTTACAAGCATGCGAGGAAATGAAATTCCTCTAATGTCATCTAGATAAACAGAGTTCGCAGAAGGAAGAGGAGTAATGTACAAAGAAAAACATTGAGACAATTTAGCTTCTTTAAGAGGAGTAATGTACAAAGAAAAACATTGAGACAATTTAGCTTCTTTCTTAGCCAAGCAATTAGCTACTCTATTAGCCTCCCTAAGTACCTGTTTGACTGACACCCTTTCAAATCACTGTAACAATGCTCTGCAATCAAGCAAAACAAAAGAAAGAGAATGATTATAGACTTGTGGAATTTGAAAGAAGCTAAATGATAGCCAGTGAGTCTAGCTCAACTAGAATATCAGTGCAATTAAATTGTAAGGCAGTCAATCCATCTCTAAGAGCCTAAACTTCAGCAAGATTGTTTGTTCTATTTTCAATGTTCCTGCCGAAACCTACAATCCATTCTCCATTATGGTCTCTAATGTCCCCTTCTTCACTTGCAATTCCAAAATTACCAAAGGAAGAGCCATATGTGTTTAACTTGAAGGATGGGTGGGGAGAAGGTTTCCAGCTGATCAGTTTTTCGTGATACCGTACCGCACCTTCCTCTGGTTAGAAGGTCCAATATAAAAGAAATCACTAGCAGCAGTGATGCAAAACTGAACAAGGTTTGGAAGCCTGTTACTAGGATCAAAGAAGGATTTGTTCCTATCAAACCATAAACCCCAACATAGAAAAGGAAATAGTGAGCACTAAGGAAGTTTAGCAAATAGAGACGAAGAATAGGTGGTGTACCTCTTTTTAGGCCAATCATTAAAAAAAGATCCCTATATTGCCGACTAGAAGAGGAAAAGCCAACAGAATCTCAAAACAACCCTACTCTAGGACAACCCATAATAGCATGCTGAGAGTCTTCCACATCACCATTACAGCAAGAATATATTGGATTATTCAAAATATTCCTCTTAGCTAGCAAATTTTTTTGTAGATAATCTATCCTGCACACACAACCATAAGAAATGTTTAAATTTAGAGGAGGCTTTCACTTTCGAAACCCAATTAAAGAAAACCTCAGCATTAGGCACTACTAGAAATTTAGCATATTTGTGATGGACATATTTGTGATGGACATATTTGTGATGGCCATTTTATAGTAGCAAAAGCCTATTTTCTCGATGGTTAAAATATCCCACACAAAAAGTTTTAACGTTGAAATTTTTTGCGATGGAAAATTCTTATTACGATCCCTATTTTGCCATCGTATGTATTATAATTACTTGCGATGATAATTATGATATTTGTGATACTTATTTTATCATCACATATACTTTGAATATTTACGACTAAATTTGCTTTAATTACGACGCGTATTTGTTGGTGACATATGTGGATACTATTTGCATTGTTTACCTTATGTAATGTGATGCACAATCTTTGTCGCAATATCTTGAATTAAAATGATAAATTTCTATCTCGTTTTATAATTATTATTATATGTTCTATAATTTCAATTTATTTTAATGCTTTATATTGTAATATATGCATGTAGATATGTATGTGTATGTGTGTATATATATATATATATATATCAACATGTTAGATTTGGGATTCAATCTAGCAGATTGATTCACACTAGGTTCGTTATCCAATGAGCGAGGTCAGATCTTGATTTAATCTAGCATATCGATTCACACCAGATTTGTTACTCGATGAGCCTATTGAAGCGGCCTTATATTTGGACCCATTAGATTGTGTAAAATTCAGATTCATATCCAGATATTAATATTATTTTTAGGTTTAATAACACTTTCCCCTAAACTAGGTGGGTACTCACAATATCCCTTAAACTATAGAAATATACACTTTGGCCCCCATTTAAATTATTCATTCTTTAAAATTTTAAAATATCAAGAAAATCTAGTTAAATAAATGATATACCGTTAGTATTATAATTTAAATTTTCATGCATTTAATTGATTTTCAATAGTTATAAAAGAATTAAGAAAAAAAAATATAATTACACATCGATATGTTCGACTTTAGGGAGTGAAAATGTGAGAAACTGTTGAATTGTATTTTCCGATATCACAGTTTGCACAGGTTAAGCTAAATATTAAAAGTGTAAAAATACTAAGAGACATAAAAAAAATCACAAAATTTTATAGAAAATATATTTTCATATAATATCTTTAAAGAAAAATTTTCAATAGAAAATAAGCGCATTTGGGAATTGTTAAACATTCAAATTCGAAATAATATAAAATGAAATGCAAAAATTTTTAAAATTTGATTAATAAATATATTGATATGAATTATAAATAAAATTATATAATTTACATTTATATTTTTAAATAATTATCATATCATTATCAAAATTTAAATACATAAAAAATAATATATAGTACTAAGAGTATTTTAGTCATTTAACTAGATTATCTTAATGATTTTAATATTGGTAATTGATGAATAGTATCAATAGGAAGCAAAGTATATATTTCTATACTTTAAGAAGGTAACGTGTAATTACCCGTATAGTTTAGGAGGCCAAAGTATTATTTACCCTTATTTTTATAACTTTGTTTTTGTATAGAAATTTTATATTCTTATATAAAGTTTTTTTTATAATTACAAAAAAATATTTATTTCATGATTAATATTTATACATGTGTCTTACCATAAAATACAAATTACACTAGCAGTTTGCACAATAAAACACACATACTAGTAGCGGAGTTAGGATTTAGAGATAGGAGACAATAGTGTAAGTTCAGCAAATTTTTTGGGGGCACATAAACAAATTTCAATTTTTAACTAATATGGACATATTAAACAGTTTTACAATTAAGAAGAAAATAAAAATAATTTAAACTAACTTATATTTTCTATTTATCAAAATTTTTTTTTTGTTATAGGAAATATTTCGTAAAATATTAAAAATGATTAATTATGCATAGAAGCAAATTAATAGTAATAATTGAATAAAATTTAAAAATTTTAACAAATTAATAAAGCAATTAAATAGGCTTCTTATTGAGTCGGGTCTAGACCCAAACTCGACCTAATCCAAACACGTTTATCTAGGTTTGGATTCATGAGAAATTTTGATTACTAGGATCCTCAATCCAGACCTATAGTAAATAGATTGGATATGGGTCTTGTTGTTGCGACTTGATTAGAACTTGGATTCGATTAAAATATTTAATATGTCATTAATAAAATTATATACAATTAGTTTTATTCTATATGTATTTATACATATGTATTGTGTAAATTATCAATGTAAATAAAATTATATTGTGGAACCTATACATAAATATAAATTTTGAAATAAAATATTTTTATATTTACAAAAAAATAAAAATTTTATAAATTATGAAATTTCTATATAAAATTTTAAAAATTTAAAAAATATTATAAGACCTGAATCCCAATTTAGATTCGACGAGATGTAGATATAAAATTACTTTTATAAACTCGGAAAATATTTCGAATATAGTAATTAGATCCCAGTCTGGATCTACTATCCGGCCTAAACCTGCCGGTTTACAAGACTTAGGAGGTGTTTGTTAATGCTGAATACTGAATTCTGAATTTTGAAGTTTGAATTGTAAGTTCTGAAAGTATTAATTAAGCTGAATTAATAAATTTATTTTTGTTTGATAATCAACTGAATTCAATTTCTGAATTAAATATGTTACTTCATACATGTATTAATTTATTATAAATAATTGTCATATATGCGTAGAAAAGAAAATGAATAATTAAGAATGGTATAAATATATATGAGAGAGAATGTGTGTGATAGTGTATGTATATGTGTGAGAGAGAATTTGTGTGTGATAGAGTGTGTGTATGTGAGTGAGAGAGAATATGCATGTGTTTGAGTGTGTGTGAGACTAAGTGTGTATGTGTGTGGGAGAGAGACGATGTATATATGTGATGAAGTATGTATTTTTGTGTGTAAGAGAGTATATGTTTGTATGAGTGTGTGTGTGTGTGCAAGTGAGAGAAAGTGTGTGTGAATATGTGTGAGAGAGAGTATGTGTGTGTTAGATTATATGTTTGTACATTTATTTAAATTTCAGCAGATTAAGTGAAAATATTTTCACTTAATTTTGAATACAAATTAAGCAGTGCTTATTATATGTATTAAGTGATAAGAAAATTATGATATCAAATATACTGAATTCAAAAATCTCTTAATCAATTAATTTTCAATATTAAGTTGAATTATCAAACAAACCCTTACTATCAAAGCTTCATATTTTGCACTTTTTCAAATAAAAAAAAGAAAACGAATAATAGATAGAATTGTATTATAAAGCAGAAGTTAGCCTTTTAGAAGTTAGCCTTTTCGTTTCTATTCTTTAGCTGTAAAACAGAAGATTGCCTTCTCCTTTCACCTTCTAAAATTTTCATTCACTGCCATACTGTAATCCATTTTTCAAATTTTAACAATTTTCTAATTAGCCTATGCTTTCTCTAACCCTTATCCGATCAGTTAATGGAATCAAAGTCTCAAAACAAAATACAAGGTGAATTTCCGTCGATTTTATTCTCTTATATTCTAGGCATGTGTTTAAATAAAATTGTTGTCTTTATTCTATTCTCCTAATTTTCTCCCCTTAATTGAACTATGCTTGTTCAATAATTAATTTTTGATGTTCTTTTTAATTAGATTTTGATAATTGTCAATTGGTACTAGTTATGTTTGAAATATTTAGGTCGTAGGTTTGCCTTAGATCAAACTAAGTTAAATGAAATCTCTACCGTTCTGCTTACAAAATGAAATATAAGACTTCACACACCTTAAAATTCATAAAACAAAAAGAGATTTTTTTGAGGTCCTTGTACTCATTATGCTTAACATTGAATAAATTGGATATTCATCTTATCAATACCTCAAATCCATGTAGGGTCTATTTTGAACCTAAATGGACGCCCCAATCGAACCAAACCCTTTGTCATGTCTTCTATTTTAGTGGGTGGGTGAATAATATTGTGACTTTACAAGTGTAAATGTATAAAATTTGTGGGCATGATGGGTTTGGAATGACTAAAGAATGTATATTTTTTTCATTGATGTGTCTACTATGGTTATCATGGATGATTCATAGGATTTGATATTTTCTATCTTCAAATAAATCAGAAATTTTGTTGTTTTATGCCCATGCAAGGCTGGTCTTAGTATTAGAATCTTGTTGCATATTGATTTATAATGGAATTTTGTGGTTGTAATTCATTGTAATTGCTGTCTTCTATTTTAGGTTCTGTTTTATATGTCCAAGTAATCAAAATAATAGTAGTAAACTACAGTCCGACTAAAAGATGTGATTTTATGTTTGACTTTTATCTATAATTTTGTTTTGGTTTATGTTTAGTTTTCTTATTAATTGTATTATGTATTGGTGGATGATGATTCACCAAAGATTAGATCTTCTATTAGTATTTTACTGATTTCTATTTTTAAGATAACTTATAGCAGTTGATTTTCTTTGACAATTGCATAGTTATTGTTTGTTTATCTTGTTTATTAAACAATAATAACCCTTGATGAATATGATTGATTGTTTATAAGATTAACAAAAAATTTAAACCAATTGGTCTTTTTAGTGGTTCCACAGAGAGAATAACAGTATACCGCTCGAAACACTTTTTGACTCTTTAGAATAGCTATGAAGTTGAGTTGATGGAATTATCTGCCTTTTTAATGTCCTATTTGATAAATTTTTTCTTTGACCACTTTATCTATATACTAGACAAAACCAGAAAGGTAGAAAAATTTATTAGACTTTTTCAGTTGAATTTTATGTTTCTCTACAACCAAATGCACCATTTTTTCCTAAATATTTATCTTTTTTTTTTTTTTTTATAATTCTTTATATGCAGTTTGGTTCTTTTCCTCTACCCCTTTTTGCTTCTTTTCCATGTTGGATATTTTTAGTGTTTTTGAGTATTAAGTTAGCAAGTTCTTGAAGATGTGGTGCACCCCTAACTGTGATATTCTATCGGACGAGCCAAATAAATTTGCTAAAGTTCACAAGGTGTTTGAAACAAGTAATTTGTACATGACTCTGTTGGACTTGAAGCGCCAATTATGGATGACCTCTCATATGTGTTTATGTTTCTGGAGTATGTACATGTGAAGTGCCAATGAATAACCTCTGGATATTGAATTGGTAGTAGTTATGATTGAATTGGTGTCTGATTTTGTACATCGGGAATCTATTTATTTATAAGTAAATTCTACTTTTTCATGGTTCGCTTTTGTTGCTGTTCTTAATTGAATGATTTTTTTTTTTTTTTGTGGAGCGGGGTAGGAATGGGATAGGGGTTAGTATCGGAAATTAAAAAATACCCATAAGTGAAAATTTTAAATATTTAGGATCAGTTATTCAGAGTAATGATGGTATAGATCGGGATGTTACACATCGGATACAAGCGAGATGGATTAAATGGAGAATGACATCAAGAATATTATATTACCGCAAAATTCCTTTACGATTTAAGGGCAACTTTATAGAACGCCAATTAGGTCAACGATGCTCTATAGGTCTGAGTGTTAGACAGTGAATCACACACATGAGCAAAAGATGATAGTAGTAGAAATGCGAATGTTAAGATGGATGTGTGGGTACACTAGGATGGACAAGATATGGAATGAGCATGATAATTAACATTCATGAGAAAATTGGAGTAGCATCTATTGATGAGAAAATGAGAGAAACACACTTAAGGTGGTTAGATCATGTGTTAAGACGACCAGCAGAAGCGCCTGTCAGACGAGTAGAATTTAGAGAGAGTAATCAGTATAAGAGGGGTAGAGGAAGATTGAAAAAAACTTTATGGGTAACTTGTAGGAAAGATATAGCCATCTAAGAATTGAGGAGGATATGGTCCATAACAGAACAAAATGACGTAATAAAATTCTTACAGTCGACCCTACTTAGTAAGATTAAGTATTGGTTTGTTTGTTTGTCTGTGGTGCGGGGTACCTTGGCCTAGGGGCTACTACTTTTGGGTTTGGAAAATTGGAATTTTGCTCGTTAAATTTGTAGAATGACTGCTGTTTCCAATGTGCTTATAGCATGCAGTTGGGGAGAGAATGATTTTTAAAATGCATGATTTATGAATTTGTATAAGATTTGTAGGGATTAGTTTGGTGAGGAAGAACTTCGAGGTTTGACCTCCCCCTTCCTTGCATTTAGGTGATGTATTTTAGTGCAATTAGGTAGCCAGTGACATTTGTGCAGTACGTAGGAGCAGCATCATGAAAGAAAAAGAATAGAAAATGATTTTTGGGGTGACACATCTCTTGCTGTGTTGGAAGTTATTAGCAAAAATAACTTTACAAGTTAAGAGTAATACCATTGTGGGTATGATAGAAATTCTTACCTGAATCGAATCATAACATAGTGTTATGCACTCTTTAACTTAAAAAGAAACACATTACCCAATTAAGTGATGTAACTTGATGTTGGGTGAAATATTCCATTTTGGGCCAAAGAATCCATGACATAATGTCACGGACTTGATCTATATTCATCGATAAGCCTCTCCTTATTCATTCTATAGGGCAAGGCGGCAGACCAACAATCCAGTTAAGAATTTCTCATGGGTATGATTGTTATTATTTAATCCTTTGATCTGATCTAATTAGTTTTTCCTTGAAATATTGCCAATTCTGATACTATCTAACTATTTTATAGAAGGAAAATACTTAGATAGATTTGATCTTTGGCCTTACCTGTAAACCCTGTGGTCATGATTAAATTTTAAATAATCTTGTTTACATCAGTTGATGTCATAAATTCTCTAAGGTTTAATCCACATCACAGAGTTTACAAGTGAGACCAAAGCTCAGATCTACCTAAATATTTACCTTATAGGAAGAGGCATCATTCTTACCCACTTATAGATGGGTTGGGATGTTTGCAAATGCTGGTTGAGTCATTGGTAAGTTATTATTTAAGTATATATATATATATATATATATATATATATATATATATATAATTAATTTATTTATTTATTTATTTATTAACACCAATATATAGATAAAAGTGTTGCATAATTAAAAAATATTTATTTTCTTAATTCATATTTAATGTTGATACTTATATGATGATTTATAATATACAATTAATTTTGTAACACTTTTGGGAAAAAAATTAATTATAAGAGGTGTGCATAAATTGACTAAGAATTTAATAAAAAAAAATAAGGGTAGCTAAAGATACGTCTCTTATAACTATTTGAATGTATATTATTAAGTAGTTTACTTTTATCTAGTTTAATATATATATATATATATATAACTAATAGAATGATTTACATGTTAGTAGAAATGATAATGATATAAATTTTTTAATAATTTAGTAAATAAAAACAAAATAAACTAATAATTAATAAATTTTACAGCAGCAAAAACTTAAAACTAAAAGAAATAAAAAAATTAAGGAACTTATAACTGTTAGAGTCCATTACTTAGTTTTTATTTCTTATTTAGATCAACATATATTTGATATTTATGAAAATATAACCAAATTTTTGAAAATTAAAAATTTTTCTTCTATTAAAAATATAAAGGATAAAAGATGAAGGGCTGTTTTTAAATTTTTCTCTTTATAATCCATTACCAAAAAAATAAAAAATCAACTTGTAAATATAAGGTGAACCTTTTTATTTTAATAATTTCAGGTTTTCATAATAGTTAATAGAAGATGTGAGTATTGGAACTAAGAAATCAAGAATAGAAAAACAAAAGATAAAATGTAGGAGAAAACGTTTTTCTCCATATAAAAGGTTTAAGAGGATATAGTCCATGGGTAATTTTGTCAAATTAGTTAAAAAGTATTAAATTTGGAGTGTTTAAAGTTTTTATTAAAGTGTCAAAATTATTGTTATAAAATTATTCTGTTCTTTTCGAATAAAAATTGATTATTAATTTTAATTGTCATGTACATTACTTAATCAGAGATGTTATTTCATCTATATGATAATCTTTTGAAAATCATATTTGTTTAATAAAATAGTTTTTAAAATATTACATAGTATATATTTATAACTCTTTTGGAAAGAAATAATCAATTATAAGAAATATATCTGCATAAAATAAGGATTTTGAATAAATAAAAGTAGTTAAAAATTAGATTTAGTTAAATTAATTTGAATTCAAGATAGTTAATTATTTAGTTTTTACTGTTACTATTTATTATGCACTGCAAATTTGTTGTATCTAAAATATGCCACATGTCATCTTTTATGCATTCTCACAAAAACCCATTCTCCTATACTATATATATAGAATAGTAAAATAAATAATCATGATAGCATAGACCCATTATCATAATAGAATCCTAACTTTTGTCTATTGACTTTTCTTACTTAAATATTATTGATGATATGAAAGAAAACTAAAGTTTTTGCATATTCATATGCCATCGAGTTAGTTATATACTTTGTTATAGTATTTTTTAGTTGGTGATAAATAGAAAAGAAATAAACTTAGGGTGAAATGTGCTATGTATGGAGAAGTAATTATGTTCAATTTATATACGTAAGAAAATAATATTAACGGTATTGGTAGAAAAATTTTAGTAAGTAAACCAAATAAAGACAAAGAAAGCTAAGTAACAATATTAATACTTTCTACAATACCAAAAACTTAAAAAAGAAAAGAACTAAGGAATTGTAGAGTATTGAGTCAAAGTCTCCCATAAAATTGCAGTTTAGACTGATAACTAATTTTATTAGTTAATTTTGAGCTTATATTATATATTTGTACAATGATACTGACATTAATTTCACTTGAATATGATTTTTAAAATCTGCGAATGTCGTATTCTGTGCAAAGATAGAACATAAAATCCATTAAATCTATAATTTTTTTTGGAATGAATTAATTTAATTTGGTAGACATAAATGATTAAACTAAGGGTGCATTTAATAAAACCGAAATCTAAATTTGAAATATGAACACTGAAAATTAAGTGTTGAAGTTTTAATTTACTGAATTTATAAAGTTATATCTGTTTGATAAACACTTGAACTTGAGCAGTGAATTGAAAATATTTTACCTTGTATATATTATATAGTTCAATGATAATATTATATTTTTTATAGTAAGTTAATTTATAATTATTATATTTTTAATATAAATAAATAGTTCATTAATATAGAGTATGCGTGTGTGAGAGAAATGGGGGTGTATGTGTAAGATACTAGTACAAGTGTATGATATAGTTTATAAACGAGAGAGAATGAATATACTATGTGTAAATGTGTATTTTTGTGTGGGAGAAAAAATATAGTGTGTGCAAGTATGTATTTGTAAGATAGAGAAAAGAAATATAATTTTTGAAGTGTGTGATTTTGTGTGATAGAGAATGAACATAGTGTGTGTAACTATATATTATGTGTGAGAGATAATAAATATAGTGTGTATTTATGTGTGAGAGAGAAGGAATATTGTGTATGCAAGTGTGCATCTATACATGAGAGAGAAAGAATATAGTGTATTCAAGTGTGTGTTTATGTGTGAGGGAGAAGGAATATAGTGTCCAAGTGTGTGTTATGTGTGTGAGAAAATGAATATAGTGTGTGCAAGTGTATGTAAAAGAGTGTGAATGTGAAATAAAGAAAAAACTGAGTGAATTTTGGTATATAAGTAAAAAATTCAACAAATTAAGTAATAAACTTTTCACTTAAACACCTTATATTTAATTAAATAGCACTTAATGTATTTACATTGAGGTCTTAAAATTTCGTTATTAAATATACTTAATACAAAAATTACTTAACTTAGTGATTAAGTTTAAGCACTTAATGAGGTTATCAAGCACCCCTAACACAATAATTAAGAAATATTTGTTGAAGCTTCTTAATTAGTTTGGATTTGTTTTCCCTAATCAAAGACATTATTTATGTTGTTGAGGTAAATTCAAATTATTATTTACCTTATTTTGTTTATTCATAAAAATGATTTATTAAATGTTTTAGGGTAATGCTAGAATTGATTATTTTTGTTAGTTAGAGATATAAAGAGAAGAAGTGCCAAAATCAAAAATAATAATCAGTACATATACAATAGAGTAAGCATTACTACGAAGAGCAAGATGAAACATAATATAAAATAACCTTCTCTTGAGTTTCAAGCTATTAAGTATTTATAATCACTCAAGTTTGAAAAATAGATTAGTATTAATGGGATAAATAAATTTATCAGGAATTATAAATCTAAATATTTATGCAGCAGAAAATTACATAATGTTTGAAAGAAATTCATCTGATTCACAACAAAAAATAAAGCATTTTTAGTCTGGAAATGCAAAATCACCCATTATGCTTTCGATGATGTGTAGTTTAAATAAATTACTAAAGAACAATGAAAATTATAATTTGTGGTGTTTGCACAAAAATGCAATTCTTGATATGATTGTCATAAATAAATGACAACTTTATTTTAGTAATATTTTTTTAGAAATTACTTAGATAGACCCGGTTTTTTGCCCCACCGTGATCCAAGTACCCATTTTGGCACTGGACGTTCCCAAAATGGGTAAGTCGCCAATCCCTGGACTATGTAATGTACTTTATCTGCTGGGTTACGTTACGGGCGGGCACTCTAGGCTCTAAGACTTCATCTCGATCTCTTATTGAATTGCTCATTGAATGAGCATTCTCAATATTATGCCTTGAAGAGGACTCGAACCTCCACGCTCTTTAGCACGAGATTTTGAGTCTCGCGTGTCTACCATTTCACCACCAAGGCATGAATCATATTCCATGAATATGATATCTATCTAGTGTGATGTATGGAATATATGACAAAGGTGGAGTATTTCTATTGATCGGTCATGTCATATAGGATCAGGATTAAATTTCAAAAAATCTTAACTTACATCAACTGATGTCATAAATTCTCTAAAGTTTAATCTACATCACAGGATCTACAAGTGGGTTCAAAAATCGGGTCTACCTAAGTATTTGCCTTTTTTTTTTTCTCCTTTCTTGTGGGATCTTTGTGTTGCTCAAACATTGGAATAATTATAACAAACAATGACTAAATTTCAAGACTATACACTGGATATGTTTAATGTTGAAACATTATATGGAGTTTTATTTCTGGGATTACCCAGGATAATTGCAAGATTCTTTATTCCAATAAAAAAAAACTGCAAGATTAACAATATTAGAGTCTATGAAAGTAAAAAATAGTTGATATTAAAAAAATTACGACACTTGTTATCTTCTGGAGCACATCAATCATGTCGAGGACTTGTCCATTTCAATTTCTTTTGAACTCTCAGTTTAAACTGTTAAAAGCCCAAGGTTTAGGATGCATAAAGAAGAAAAGATATTAAATAGCGGTGAATAATACTAACAAATCACATGTTCTATTTAATACACAATAATGTATAGAATTTTACGAACATAATACATAATGATGTATAAAACTTTGCCTTACTTAAGCATAAGTGAAAAGATATACAAATAAAAAACCTTTCATGTTTGACAACCAAGTGGATTTTTACTCATCAATGTGGTATTTATAAGCAATTGAATCGGGAATTAAGGGGATAATGTTGAGATTTTAAATTTTCAATTCATACCAAATATAGACAATTTTTTTTTTTTAAATTATAGATGAATGGATTAATATGAGAGAGAGGAAGGGAGAGAGAGATTTATGGAATATGAGACTTTTTAAAAGAAGATAAGGTGATTTAAATTGCTAGTTTAGTGCATGTAGGAAGGATCAGAAATTTTAACAATTGAGTGAAAGAAGAATTATCAAATATGCAATTTAGATAAATAACTTAAAATTAGGTGGGCAATAGTTATCTACATTCTTAATTCTCTTAAGTTGTGCTATGAGTGTACGTCTCTTGTTATTCAACTGCTACTATATAGTATGGGATTAGTTTTACAGATTTTATGAAGAAAATCAATAACATGAGTTTTGTAGCTTTTGGGGGGAAAAAATCAAGTATGGGTTGTAGGTATGCATAAAGTGAGGATTTTGAATGATTAAAAGTAATTAAAATAAGATTTGGACAATTCAATTAAATTCTTACGATTAACTGTATTTAAACTTTTAGTTTCACTATTATCATTCATTATAACTTTTACTTTTAAACCTTCTCACAAAAAAGACCTTTCACTTTAATATATAGATTACTATTCGCTTAATTTGAGGATGTTGAAGTTTGAAACTTTGAAAAATCTTAGGATAAGTATCTCCTAATTATTATTATTTTTTCCTCGACACTTTGCCTGTTCATTTTTATGATAGTTTTGCAATTGTAAGATATATTTTGTACTAGTTGATAACTTATACTATGCAGGGAAGATGAATACATTATATTTGCAGAATAAAATGATATTATGGAACAATTATTTCTTAAAACTTTTAATTATAAACTAAATAAATACAAACGAAACTGACTAATTACATAGGAAGTTCTACACAACAAAGAAGATAATTAAGTACTATGATGGTTGAATATGCAACTAATATTGTTGTCTTTGTCATACGAAAATGGATTATTTAATATCAATTATGCAAATGATTATGATTATATTACTTAATCACAAATATTTAAAAAATTCACATCTCTCCCTGTACATTGTCATAAGGGAAGCGTGGAAGCACATTACCGTCTAAGTTGCATTTGATTGTTGACTTAATCACAAATATTAATTTCATATGTATAACAATCTTTACAAAATTTATTTTTTTATTAACATAACAATTTTGAAAAATTACATATTAAATTTGAAGAAGATGAAATTCTATGTAAGACAATAAAATCAAAATTTCAATAATTATTTAATTTTGTCAAAATGACTAAAAATTAAAATGTCATACTCCAATGACATGTGAAAGAAAGTGTGATTGTTATCTAGATGAAAAGGAAAGAAAACACTTATAACAATTGATTTACTCATCAGCATACAAAGCATACTTCTAATTTTATAAATGTGGTGATATGAAAATTTACCAAAATTAAAGCATAGAAGACATAATATTAAAATTACATTTTAACGGACATGTTTACATCCTCATTTAATAATAACATTAATGAGCACAACTAATCATTAATGAACGTAATGTTAGAAGAAAATGCAAAGAAAAAGTTAATTTTAAGTCTTTATTTATTTCTTATGATATAGTACATTATCAACTGAAAAAATTGTAAATTTAGTCCATCAAGAAGGTCACCTAAGTTTTATCTAAACTTTTTTATCCTCTATTATTTTGTAATCTCATAGAGGTCCTTCAATTATTTTTTATTCTACCAAAATAGTCATCTAGTCATAATAACAAAAACAAAACCTCAAGGGACAAAGGCATTAAATAAACAAAATGCAAGCTATATTTGTGGATGTTGAAAATACTTTAGGCACAAAAAGTCTTATACACATCTGAGATGTGTATAAGAGACATTATCCCCCTGATCAAAAAAATTAAAAATATAATTTGAGGGATTACAAAATGATTTTAAAATACTATAAAAAATTAAATTTACAATTTTCTCTTATTGTATTTTTTTGCAATAAACAATATTATCATTGAGCTGTTGTTGTGTATATACACTTTAGCAACACGTTAAATTACGATCGGATTTAGTGCTGACGTTTGCAACATTGTTTGGTGGCGAATTCTACGACGAAATTTAGCAATGTCAATGTAGCAACGAGTTTTACGACGATCTTGGTAATGACTTTTTGTGATGAAATTGGCGACGAATACAGCAACAAGTTCTACGACAAAATTGGCAACGACTATAGCAACAAAATTTGTGACAATTAGTATTCATTGGAAAATATGAGCGACTTTAGTGAGAAAAACTTAATGATTTTTTGTTTAAAGAAAGTGAACGATAACTTTAGCGATGAATTTGGTTATTCAATTTTACTAAAAATGCGTTTAGCAACAACATTATGAAATTATTTTTTATTTAAAAAATAGCAATAATGATAGAGATGAATTAAAAATAGAAATTCATGACAAATTAAATGCAACTATATATACAAAAGAGTGTTCAAAGTATATGAAAATATAAAAAGAGAAAAAAAAACCTAAATCTGGGAATCCAAGCCATGGCCACCACCCGAAGAACTGGACTGTGTTTGACATAATTGCAATACGGTAACCACCTCTCGAAGAGAATCGAATGCCTCAGTGAATCCATCTAGCCTCTGTGTCATGGTATGCATGGTTTCTTCAATACGATGGAGCTCTTTTCTAAGCTGATGCACCTGAACATCCTAATTTGTGTCTGCCTGGGAGGTACCAGAAGACGTAGCTACTGAACTAGTCCCACGAACATAGGGTCGCGCCATTGGAACCATCCCAAAAATGTGGCCGTTCTTGATTCCACTGGTGGCTTGGACCCACAGTTGACTCTCTCAATTGATAACTGAGATGTCACATGTATAGTCGGGTCCTCTACCTGTTGTGGCTACTTGTCTCTTTTGTCTTCCTACTAACTTCCATGACAATATTGAGGATATTGTCAAAAATATTCTTCTTTATGTGCATAACACTGAGGTTATGTGGAACAATGTTTATTCTCCAGTACGGTAAATCCCAAAATATACTACGTTTTGTCCACTTGTGAAAATCAACATATCTACCAAGTCAAGGATGTGCGTAGAGGGTCGTCTAGTGCATGTTCATGCTCTCTATCTGTGAATAAATTTCATCTCCCGACATTCTATGTAACGGATCATCTCATTCAGCCTTGTTCCTGATAAATCCTTCTTTTGTCGTCCATACGGATGATTTGGAGGCAAAAACTGTCTGTGACAATCAAAGTAGAATGCCTTCCTACCGTGCTTTAACCTAAAAGTTTTCGATCTGTCTATGTATATGGGACACCAAGAAATCCCTCTATACTCCACCCAGACAACATCCATATAAGAGAAATCATTAATGTACCAATAGTATGTGTAGCCCACATGCGAAACATAGTCCTATTGGTCACATCTAGTGTCAACCTTCTCTCAGCGGTTGCAGGTATATGTCGATAAGTTTTTTCAGGTTTCGAGGACCAAGTATGATCAGTGTGAGAAACATATAAGGTGTCTTCATGTATATTTCAGGAGGCAGGTTGTACGGAGTGAGGATAACCAACCAGCAAGAATAAGTCTTCTCGGATTTACCAAATAGAGCAAATCTGTCGGCAGACCAAGTAAAACATTATGGGCTGTTAAAAAATCTAGATGAGTCTTGTCAAAGTGCTTCCATGCCTTTGTATCTGAAGGATGACACATCGGTCTTTCTTTTGTTTAGTGGTTTACATACCAAGTCATATGTGAAGCTATAGCTTGAGGTGCATATAATCATTGTAATCTTAGTGTCTGTGGGAGGTAGAATAATTACTTTACAGGTCTTGGCTTCTCATTGTGACCAAGTGACCTTATACCTAGGAAGTTTATACCACCTACAAGAGGTTTCCTCCTCGTCGTCTTTCTCGTACAACATGTGTCCATCTGGGCATACGTCTATCCTCTGAACTGAAAGCCCCAAGCTCTTAACCAAGTTCTTTACCTCATTGAAGTCATTGGGCATTTTATTATCCTCTAGCATCGTCTTCCTCATCAGCTGCACCACTGAATTGAAGTAATTCTCAGACATGTTATTCTTAACCTTAATGTTCCAAGAATTCGTGAACTAGCTGATAACTAAGAATAGTTTTGGCAACCTGACCATAGTGGTTCATCAGCTGCCTTCAGAACATCCCAGAAACTATCACATAAAGATTCCTCTATCGTATCACCTACATGGTAGTTCGTAAGACCCCAACTGACTAGTACAAGCTCCATGCTCCCATGTTTAATCATAATTATTGCATTGTTATCCCCAATGTGTTATGAGATGCATCAAACATAATCTTTTGATAGGAATTTAATTGGTTGTAATCACTGCATGATTGGGTTAGTTGAACGTGCATGTGCCCTGTACTGTACTATTGAATCTCTTCACCATGACAAGTCCAATTATAATAATTTGCCACAAACTCGTACTGTATACGTGCTCGCGCACTTTATCTGTTATTTGAAAATTACAATTCTTACACTTAGTACAAGGGAAGAGATTCAATATTATGCTGCACCTGTGCACTTGTAAATGGCAAACTTTTTCAAGCCTAACAAAAACTCGTCTCTAACCCATACATCCTCTACAATTCAATAAGTTCTTATTATACATCCATCTTCTACTCTGTTCCATTTAATCCCTGTACTTGCACACAACGAAAATAGCCAACTATTTTTTCCAAAAGTATGTAAATACATGATATAAAAAGCAAAGTACTATCTTAAAAAAAATAATGACTTACAACATCAATACAATACTAACAAATAGATATTACACCAAATTTTACTAAATACCTTGAAAAGTATGTTATATGTATACTTTTAAAACTACAAAAATTATGCACACATATTAATTGAATTATTAAGACTACTAAAGTATTCGTGTGCATTGATCACTATACATGATCAGTTAGTCTTTTGACTTTCTATATATTATCACAGCAACAATCTTACAAAATCCTTTCTATTACCGTGAACTAACACGATTTTACTAGTAGAAAAAGACCTGCATTAAGCCGTCGCAAAACTATGAAATTACTTGTATAAATTGTCCGTATTGTTGACAAAGGAGAAAAAAAACAAATGGAGAAATGGCTTTTAAATTTGTAATGACCGAAATAAAGAATATAGTTATTTATTCTAGAAATTTAGTAATGGTTTTAGAGACGAATAAGTTATTCGTCACTAATAACATGCAACATGACCTTTCCACAAATTCAGTGATGAAAAGATAGAAATTCATCATTAAATTTCTGACGCATGTAGCGACGAATTTTTTATCGGCAAATCATCGTAGACTTTACAACGATTTTTGCAACGAAAAGTAGTTCCGATCATTAGCAACGATATTTATATATATAGAGAGAGAAATCCATCGCCATTTGGCGACAAAAACAACGACGCATCTTTGTTGCTAAATATGGTCACCCTCTTAGAGATAGAAATTGTAACAAAATTGTAACACCTATAAGAGAACTACAAATTTCATCGCTAGACACTGACTAATATTTTCCGTGGCTAAATTTCATCGCAAAACACGTTTTTTTTTTTTTTTTTAGTGAAGTTGCAATAATGAAATTACTCATTTTATGTAATTATGTTACACTATTTTTTAAATTTATTAGGAATAAACCTTATATACGTAAAGTGGTTTTTAAATAAATAAATATTTATTTTCCTAAACTATTATGAAAACAATAATTTATGTTTGACATGTACTATATATAATTGATATTTATATAATGATTCATAACTTTGTTCTCTACTAACTCTTTAGGAAAAAAATTAATTATAAGAGGTAGATTACATAATGTGAGGGTCTTGAAAAATAAAAGTAGTTAAGTAGAAGATTATGTAATTAATTTGAATTCAAATGATTAAGTAAGTATTTCATTTTTAACTTTTATTATTTAATATGAAAATATCCAAATATTTGCCATTTGTGAAGGTTTTAAATCTTCTCACAAACACTCATTCTCCTGTACTAGATAGTATAACTACTAGATAGTATAGATTGTACAAACATTCAAACACATAGTATTGTACTGTATTTTGTATAAACATTTAAAGTACACCAATATGTTACCCCTCTAACATGACAATAAAGTTTTCACTTATTATTTGGTATTATTAGCAATAGGTTCAATTAAATTTGGTATAAGAGGTTATTCTCAGTCATACTAAAAAGTATTTATAATTTTTAAAAAAAAAAATTTAAAAAGGACAAATGGCTTAAATAATCCTTCAACTTTTTTCATAAAATAGTAATGGTCCTTGATCTTTTTTTTTTTCCGGCCAGTTTAGTTCTCAAACAAGTTATGTTTTGCCAATTTGGTCCTTTCACAGTTGTTCCACCTTAAAATGGTTGCTCTAGGGGTGTCAATGGATCGGGTTATCAGGTTATCGTATTGTATCAGAAGTGACCTATTTCTTATCGTATTTGTGTGGTGTCGTGTCGTGTCATGTGGGGCTCGTTTTCTTATCGTATCGTATTCATGTCTAGACCTATTCAGATTTGTGTCGTGTTTGTGTCTAATCCGTTTACTATTGACAGAGAGTATTGGGCTATTTAATAATTACATAACTTGTGATCCATTTGAGTTATAAATCTCAAATTTTGATCATTTAATAACTCAAACAATTATTAATGCTAACCTTATTACTATGGTAATTTAAAACACATAATTAAAATTATTGAAATTTTTTTGGATAATATTTAAAATAATTATTATGTTTGTTTTTTGGATAATATTTAAAATAATTATTATGTTTGATTTAATAATCTAATATTAAATCTATTATTCACAATCTTAAAATATACTATATTAAATTATAATAAAATAAAAATTTCAACAAAATCTGTTCATACAGTAATTTAATGGGTTATCGTGTTAACTCTTAATGAGTTATCGTGTTAACTCATGGGTTAACCTAACCCAACCTGTCTAATTTTGTGTGATAAACGTGTTGACTCAATAATGACCCAATAAATTTCACATCGTGTCATAACCTGATAATTTCATATCGTATTCGTATCGTATTATCGGGTCGTATTAGAAATTTGCCAACCCTGGTTGCTCCATCTTAAAAAAGTTTTTGCACCACCAATTAAGATGGAAGGGAGGGCCAGAATTGGAAATTAAATGACTCTCCCGCTCTTTACAGAGATTTTGTCCAATCTAGCAATCCTTACTACTGTCACCGATGCATTTCTTGTTCTTCTTTATCAGAGGCTTAATGGAATTACCAGAGTCCCATCTATTTCTTTTCAGATTCATTTTGTAATCAGTTCTCATTCAAGTATTTTAGCGAACACTAGAAGGCATGTAGCAACATGCACTTTCTCTATCCAATTCCTATTCACTGCTAGCCGTGATGCATATCATCTTACAAAAAGAAAAAACCCAAGCAAAATAATCCTTTTAATTAAACCAAACAAAACAACACAACAGAAGTTCATTGCACCAGAATGCAGAATAATCTAGGAAAAGTCAAAGTTTTTTTTACAAAGTTTCCTTAAAAACAAATTTTTGGATCTATCTCTTCTCTTCTCCAAATCCAGCCACCATCTAAATGGACCACTACTTAACCGTCCCTCTCTTGTGATTACATACCTCCTAAAATCAATATCTCCAAATTCCAATCTCCTAAATTCATCACCACAACTCCACTCTCTCTGTACGGGTTGCGGGAGAATATAGAAGATAAGACATCTGCGCGGTTGTTAAAGAATGTGGAGGGTTGAAGATGGTGCTTCCAATTTCTTTCCCCAACTTCTTTAGTCTCTGTTTGGTTCTTGGAAGTAGTAAGGAAAAGGAAAGTCTTTCCCTTGAAACCTGTTTCCCATTTTTGGTTGTAAGGAAAATACTAAGCAAAAGAAATTATAGCATTTGATAAGGAAATTGACAGCATAATTTGCCTACAATTCATTTCCTGAAACGAAGGAAAGACGGAGTCAGAAGGGTCAATGAGCCTAGCTTCGTCAAGTTAAAATGACAAAACGGGTTGTTTGAAAAAAAATTTTAAAAAAATGTCTCTCACCTAATTTCTGTTGGTAATTCTTCTTCTCCCTAATTTGTGCAACTGAGTTCTCTTCTAAACCCTCTTTCTTCAATTCTCCATAGCCTATGTCCATTCTCAGATAAGAATTATAGAATTTTTAAACAAACCAACAACGAAGTATCAGATCCTTCAAATTGAGTTTTGATCAACGGAATTCCAACTTTAAAGCAATATGAAAATGCTTCAAAATGTCTTATCATTCTTTTTTGGGTTAATAACACTTTGCCCCCCTGAACTAGATAGATAATTAAACGTTACCCCATGAACTAAAAAAATTACACTTTGCCCCCAATCACATGATTCATCTTTTAGAAAATTTATAGTATCAAGTTAAATGACTAAAATAACCTTAGTATTATATTTTGATATTTAATGTATTTAATTTTGATGTTCAATACGTATAAAAGAATTAGGAAAAAATAAAATATAATAACAAACTAATATTATCTAAAAATTATTATTATTATAATAAAATATAATAACAAAATAATTAGTGAGTGAAAATGTGATAAAATGTTGAATTATATTATATTTAACATTACAATTTGCACAAGTTGAATCCAAATATAAAAATTGTAAAATGTTAAGAGACATCAAAAAAATCACAAATTTCATAAAAAAAAATATATTGTCACACAATATTTTTAAAGAAGAATTTTCAACAGAAAATTAGCCCATTTAAGAATTGTTCTACTATTATAATTAAATATTTAAATTTGAAATAATATAAAATGAAATAACAAATTTTAAAAATTTGATCAAGATATATATTCATATGGATTATATTAAAATATTTATAATTTATTTTTCATTATTTTTAAATAATTATCACATCATTATCAAAATTTAAATAAAAAAATTAAAATATAGTGCTAAGGGTATTTAAGTCATTTAACATGATATTATAAATTTTTTAAAGGATGAATCACGAGATTGGGGGGCAAAGTGTAATTTTTTTAGTTCAAGGGGACAAAACGTTATTACCTACCTAGTTCAGGGGGGTAAAGCGTTATTGACCCATTTTTTTAAATTGGTTTTTTCTTGAAGATTTTACAGCACTTGCAATGTTCATACAAGACTTTCATATGTAATTCTTCCTCTTTTTTTATGTTAATTTCTTTTGAATTATGGACGAATGACTAGTTTTGGAAGATAATAAATTAGGTTGAAAATTTGTTGGATAGTCTCTTAAAAATTTATACATAAATCAAAAAAAAAAAAAATTTGTCTGCCAACTGTTTGTTAAAAAGCAAAACGAAGAACTCAGAAAGTGCTAAAACAACAATAACCATATTTCAACTTTTGCTGTTATTGTATTTTTAATTGTGTAAACTGACTAGATTTTGTTTATCAAGTGGATTGGATTGAAATATTTTAGGCAGGGTTCTTTAAAAATTTTACATTAATAAACGAAAATTTTTCTGTCTACTAAGTGTTTGTTAAAATACCAATACCAAAACTGAAATCTATTTCATTTTATTTTCTTTTCTTTTTTTCCATGTTCTTTGAGGTTTTTCTTTAGTTGTTTAATTGATTAATAACGTGCATATAATAATAATAATAATATTTTTTTTGGATTTGGATCTATTTTATTTGTAAAGGTTTGGGAGGCTAAAAAATCTGTTTTTTTTTTTTTCCCAATTTGAATGAATAATTTTTTGTAATTTTTATCTAATTTTATTTTTTTATTTGTAAAGATTTGGTAGAGAAAAAATCTGTTTTTTTTTATTTTATTTGGATGAATCATTTTTTTTCCCAATTTTTGTCTAATTTTTATTTTTAATTTTTTGTTGTATTGTTACAGAGATCATTTGTTTGGATCTATTGTTTATAGGCGAATCTAGGATGGTAAGTTTTTCTTTCTTTCTTTCAGTGATTATTTCTTATTCTACTTATTTGATTTAATTATATAGAGATCCGCATATAAAATACACAGAAAAAACACACACAATCACATGCAGCCAAAAATTTCTACTGAAACAAAAAAACGCTATACAATTGTCTCTTATACACATCTAGATGTGTATAAGAGACAGATCTCATCCTCCTCTTCTTGTATCCTCCATTAAACTCTTCTTCAAACCGTTAAAATTTTTTAAAAAAAAATATTTTCATTTTGTCAACCGAACACCGGAAAATTTTATGAAAAATAGACTTTTTCATGTAAAATATTTTCCAAGGATAAATATTTTCAATCCAAACGAACACACCCTAGGTCTTAAAAATATGCTATGCATGTGATTTTTTATTTATTTTTTTTAGCAGAAACTTTTAGCATTTTTAATTTTTTTTTTTTTTTTTTTTTACATTTAGAAAAATTTAGAAGGTTAAAAATCTTTTTTCTTTTCAATTTTTTAGGGAATGAAGAAGAGTTTAATGGAGGATACAAGAAGAGGAGGATGAGATGGAAGCATGCTTAAATTTGTCTTGAACAACAACCGAAGATCTAGGTCCAGTTTTCTTGATTTGTTATATTTATTCTTTTTATGAATATTCTTTACTTATTTGTGTTTTTTCTTGATTCTAACATTTTCTTTCTTTTTTTTAACATTTGGAATATTTTTGTGTTCATATTTATTTAAAAAATTCAAGTTTAACAATAAATTAATTTGATAATACACATTTATATTTTTTTAATGCCTTCAAGTTTAACCAGAAAAATAATTTGATTTATCATATGATTTAGCATGAAAAAAAACTAATCTGATGAGAATTACTTAGCAGTTGATTTTAATGATAAGGTAATTAATTATATGAACATTTTTATGTATGTGGAAGGTTATACTTCCACATAATTTTAGATACTATCTGTTGAATTTTCTAATGTTATTTTCACTGATTTATACATATTTTATTTAGTTTCTTTTATATTTCATATATTTTCATTGATTTGTTGATTAAATAAAACGTTTAAATTTCCTTTATTATATTAAAAAATTGGATATTTTAGAAAACTGTCTTGCCTACATTCTATCATGCAAAGTTCAATGATTAACAATTGTGTAAGATATATCAAATCTAATATTTCAATAAATCCAAAATAATTACAAAATTGATGTTTCAAACATCAATTGTGCCCTCCACCTTGAGCCCTGGGTGAGCATTATTCTTCTTAATTTTCTGATTTAAATAAAAGTGCAAAATAGATGTCCAATAGTTAGGTAGAGTTCATATGTTTTTTTTTTTCCCTTTTTGAAAGCATGCTGTTTTTTAAGAGGAGCACTTGGCAATTGAAATTTAGATTTGAAATTTTTGGACTATAATTAATCTTTTAATATGTTCTCTTTGATATTGTATCTTTTTATGTAGTAACTCGTACCCCTTTCAAATGATTGATTGTCTAATGTTGTTTTATTATAGATCCTTCCCACAAGAAGGTTTAGGTGACGGATATGCCGTCTTGATTTTTATGCGCTTCTCATCATTTTCATGCAATAGTAAGATAACGATGGTTAAGCTACTGATATATTTATTTGGATATTATGTAGGTGCACGTCTCCTACAATAAAGCAATATTTTTATAGACTTATAGGATCTTTATTATTTTAGTATACATATTTTAAAATTTTGTAATAAAATAATTATTTTAACAAAATTGTAAAATTTTTCAATAATATAATTTGTCTCTTACTGCTAAATAATATTAATAGTAATGATTAAATCAATGATCTACATAGTTCAAGCATCTCGATCTGCCAAGAAAGCACTGACCATCAATTAACTACTACTCACCAATAAAGTATTACTAAGTAGGGTGTATCAGCCGGCCCGGCCAGCAGGCCTTTTTTATTATTTTTTAACTGTTCATGTAGATCCGCAAGAAAAGCAAAGAAAACATCGGTTACATCACCTTATTTATCTCGGCCGACTTTAATTAGGGATCAAAACTTACACTTAGTAAAGCTTGATCTACGCGTTAACCAATTGATAGAAAAAAAGTGGTTGGAATTTGCAAATTGGTGATCTTTTCATTTTTCTGAAGATGCTGCTTCCACTTATTGATTTATTCTATGAGTGTATACCTACGTACGATTGCCACCATTCAAGAAAAACAGAGGAAAACAAAACACAAAAGAGTGGATGAGGAGGAGGAATCATCAACGCAATCAGACTGAATAATTAATTAAGAAAAGAACCTGCATCGGTTCAAATTCTCACACAAATAATACCCGCATAACTTGTAAGATACGTGTTAGTGCAAAACATAATGGGTCAATCTAATTTCACAAATATTTTTATTACAAATGTTTATTTAGTTAAAGAATAGCATGTCCTCAAAATTTATACTTCACTCTTAATTTGATGAAATCTTTTCCCTTCGCATAATGTAATGCAAGATATTGTCCAAATAGATTAATGTGATAGCATAATAATTTTCTGTATATGACTTTTTCTTTTGAAAATATAACTAATCTATATATGATGCATGTCATGAATTTCTCTTGCTGATGGGAAGTCTTTTTTTTTTTAAAACCCTTTTTCTATGTTAGGAGAAAAGTGTTGTACCTTTTTTGCTACAAGGAAAGCTTCCAAAAATGACAGAAAGTTGAGATAACTGAATATTATACTTTTCCTATTAAAGTTATACTTTTTTTTGGCAACTTTGCAAATATATGACTAGACCACTGGTGCTTGTGCTATAAACAAATTAGAACTCCAGTCAGTACGGAACTTCCTTGCATTCAAGGGAACTAAAAAATGGTCACTAAAGTAGTAGAGATATCTTTTTTGCTTTCTCTGCCCTTATCCTAAAGCATAGACTGTAATTGTGTTAAACAAAGACCTACGGCCATCTTTCCTTTCCTTGGGAAATTTTTGATATACTATTTTTTTGTTACTGCATCATGAGTTTCTTGATACTGATGTATTCTACTACCGTTTGTAATTTGTATTGTAAGCATGAATTACACAAATGCATAGACTAAATAATAGAACTTCCCACTATCAAGGTATTGATAAAAATAGGCTTATTCGATTGGTTGGACTTCCTCCAACAAAATTTTGTACTTGGCAGCCTCATCTTGCTTGTGGAAAGTTTTTTTTACTTGGAATCTTGGTTGCTTTTGATTTGCTTTTGTTGCTATTTGTCTACATAAATTATAAGTTCCATGACAAGTTGAATTGACTTGAGCTTATTCTTTGTTCTCTCTGTCTGCTCCTGCAACAAAATTAGATTTGGCAAGTTCTTTTGCAACGGCCACTATGCTGGATCTTAGCAACACATCTGGCAAAAGATTCAAGGCATATTTTGAAGTTTGAAGTATTGTTGTACTTCTTGCTAGAATTATAGTACAAATTAGCATTAGTTTATATTTTTGTTATGGTTCAATAATTCCAACTATCTTTGTACTTATTTTGTATTTATTAGGATTGAATTAAAAATGTATACCTACCTTTGCAATTGTATATATAAATTACCATGAATATATTTAAGCTATTATCAAACTCAATATATTTAAGCTATTATCAAACTCTTTCTCTTAATTTCCATAATCTCCTTTTAGACACACAAAAAAAAAAAAAAAAAAACTACTACAGATACTAAACACACATAAAACAAAAAAAATATAGGCACGCTCACGCAACGTGAGCAAAAAAAAATAGTATACTTTTAAGTGTTTTAGTTTGAATTTGTATTTCTAAGTGATTGGAAAAATTAAGGACAATGTACAACAATTCAGCCAATGTTGTCATGGGTCCAATCAAAGTGGTACACTTTTATGGGTTAATAAACATTTATTTATAAGTGAAGGTGTATGATTAAGAATGAACATTTAAAAATAAGTGAAGGTGATTAAATTAAAATAATTTTAATTAATTATGTCTAAGAAATTTATTAATTTGAAAAAACCAAAATAAAATATTTTAACCACTCATTTTAATTAATTATATCTACTAGATTTTTATAAGAGACAGGATTAATACCTCACTTTTTTCATTTATAAAAAGAAAGATGAAGACTACAAATGTTTATCAGATTTCTAAATTAAGAAAAAAATAACTTTCTCTTTTTCATTTCTTCCTCGAAATTCACAAACCAAATATAAAAATCACTTTTCTAGAAATCATTTTCCTTTCTTCACTATTTTTTTAGTAACCATACAAGGTGATCAATTTAGCATTTTTAAGGAATTACTTTCCTTTTCTACCTATTTCCCGTTCCACACTAGTTTCCTAGAACCGCACAAAGCTCTTATACACATCTAGATGTGTATAAGAGACAGAATCTACACCACAGGATTTATAAATGAAATTATAAACCAAATTAAATGTTATAAAATTTGTGACATCGGTGATGTAAGCAAAATTTATAAGACTTAATTTTGATCGCGAAATCTACATGTGAGACCCAATATCGGGTTTATGGTAGTATTTTCAAAACTTAAAGCTTGTCTTATAGGGGCTATAATTGATATTTTCCAAATTTAACCTCTGGTCAGCTGGTGTTGGTGCAGAAATATTTTTTATGGTGAAGCAAGTGTGAAAGGATCAAATTGGCGAAACATAACTTGTTGGAGGAGTGCGTTGGCCGAAAATAAAGATTAAGGACCATTACTGTTTTATGAAAAAAGTTGAAGCACTATTTAAGCCATTTTCCCATTAAAAATAATGATTCAGTTTGGACAATTACTAATACTTATTAAAATTCATTTTCCTATTATGGGGGAGTTAGCAAATTGATGATCTTGCTTTGAAGACATTGCAACATAAAAAACATCTACTCTAATTACACAATTAATTTCTCTCAAATACCCAAAAGACCAAAAAACAAATTCAGTTCACCATGGACCATAGTTTCCAAACTTGTTAAATACATCCATAAAAACTTTCGCTCCATCCACTTTCCTTTCAGTTGGAGAGAACGAAACATTTTTCACTTGCACAGCGAATTTTAGTAATTTCCCTTTTCACAATGATGTTTTGGCCAAAAAAAAAGAAGCAATTTCAACTTTAAGTATGTAATTTATTTTCAACTTTTTTAGCTCCAATTCACATTAGATTTATTAATTACTCAAGAAAATTCTCAGTACACGGTGCTTTTCATAAGCAAGAAAAGAAAACAACGTCTTCGTACATTGAAAATATACTTATTATATTAGGAAATAGCATCAAATGCCTCCAAAAGCTAATAGTAATTTGATCAAGTGGTTGGGGCAGCTATCGAGTGTATTCCCAATGTCGAGAACAAATCGGTATCTAACATCTCCCTTGTCAAGACGTTCCATTGCTTTGTTAACATAATCCACAGGGATAAGCTCAATATCCGCAGTAATATTATGTTTTGCTGCAAAATCAATCACTTCTTGAGTCTCCTTAATGCCACCCACGGCAGATGTTCCAAGCAATTTCCTCCCTGTCGACGAGCAATTAATTAAAATTTAATTACACGATTAAATATAATCTGAATAATAATTACATGGTATGCATCGATCATGATTAATGTAATCAATGCATAAAAAGTTAATGTGCATCGAAAAACATGTAGGTATTCACAAAATCATAGCACTAAAATGTAACTTTAATTTTGGTGTTGTTTTGCATACCCATAAGGAGTGGAGGAATATGTACTTCGAGTGGCTTATTTGGTGCCCCAACCACAATAAGCTTTCCATGAGGTTTAAGTAGACCAAATAATGGCATGATTGGATGAACGGCGGATACTCGTGTCAAGAATACCATCCAATGTGCCAATGGCAGCCTGCATATCAAATTAATAGGAAGTCTTGGTGTAAAATTCAATTAGACTTGAGTAAAATAATAAGGGTCTTATAGCAAAATTATCTAGTAATGGGGATAATTATAAATTGGAATTTAACAAATTATGAATTATTTTTCAGTATATCTATTGAAGAAGCTAGAATTAGATTCTAGGAGGAGAGAGAAAGTGGAAGAGCTGAATATCAAGAATGTATTTGATTATCTGAGTTTCGGATCTTTCTTAGTAGTACCCAAATCCCTTATTTATAGATGTACATAAGGAGACATAAGGCTATCTCTATGCTAGTTCTTTTGAAAAGTGACATTTTAACACTTCTGTCTCTTATACACATCTAGATGTTATAAGTGACACTAATCAACATCATCATCTATATAAAATGATAAAATCATGTGTAGCACCTCATCTTTCTTTCTATGGGTCAAAAAATATATTATCCGGGATCAAGCATACATACTTTACGAGATCCACAAAAAGAAATAAAATCAGAGTAAATATAAAAAAATTAAGAGTTAATAATTTAATATAATTTTTTTATCTTAAATTTATGATATTATAAATTATTCCTCGTTTTACCTGCATTTGCTCTGAATCAGTGCTAACCAAAAACGAATCAGCTCCAAGACGATTGATGGCTTGCTCTTTTTTATTTTGTGAGGTACTAACAACTGTCACTTTAAGGCCCATAGCTTTGGCAAATTTGACACCAACATGACCCAATCCACCAAGGCCCACAATTCCTAAGTGGGTTCCTGGTTTGGACAATCCATAATACATCATTGGGCTGTATACAGTACAACCAGCACATAGCAAAGGAGCGCCACCATCAAGAGGGAGATTATCGGGCCACACGATCGCAAAGTGCTCGTTCACAACCATCTCATTGGAGAATCCTCCCGTTTTCCAAGCCTATCTTCATTGCGTGAGAGGTAGGTCATGATCATTTTGTATAGTTAAGCTCTAAGTTATTTGAACATTGCTCGCACGAGCGGCATGATCCAACAAAGCAGCCCACTAATTTGAAATCTCCAACTTTGAATTTTGTTACTTTGCTCCCTACCTCAGTCACATGTAAAACATTTGTCATGTATATTCAAACCAACAATTAAAACAAAAAAAACAAAAAAATAGTGAATTTCGAGGAAACTATTCAATTAGTTTTAAACGTTCATATTGTATAAATTTTTAAAATATATAATATACTTTATAAGTATTTAAATTAAAAGAATATAGTTTTGTTACGGATTGTATGATTTTTCAAAAAAAAAAAAAAGACTCGTGAAAATTTTATTTTTATAAGTATTAAGACAAACTCTAAATTAAGATTATTGTGATGTAAGGTCAAGGTTGTGACACTTTTACTATTATTATTATTATTACTAATTTTTATCCGTTTGTAAGAAGATATTGGAAAAGGATGCAGCAAGGTAACAAATAGATTTAGTACATGCTTGAAGCAGAAAGACATTGAACTAAAATTTTCATTTTTTAGCTAATAAAAGCATTAGCTCCAAAAAAAAAAAAAAAAAAAAAATTTTGCCCTACCCTGGTACAACTGGATATGTAGTCCAGCCCAAGTCATCCCTGGCTGCATGAAGGTCGGTGTGACAAATTCCACAATAAAGCACTTTAAATCGGACATCCTCTTCACCAGTTGGCCTACAAATAAATATTTCACACTAATCTCTATCAATGAAACACTAGAACAAAATTCCAATCACTAAATTAAATGATCTTTTTCTACATTATACTACTAAATTTCCACGAAAAGTAGGACCAAAATTATGGTCAAATGAAAATTTTGAAAATAAAGAAGTGGTCAATTAAGCTTCAAAATCATTTAATTAACATCATCTGGACTTCAATTGTGCAATTCTATTATTTAATTAAAAAATTAAGAGCCCAAAATGAAATTTGACAATATTAATTCATATGATAGTGATATTGTTGTACCTTCTGGTGAACTCGAAGGGTAAGAGAAGACGCCGGAGGTGTCTCTGGCTGCCAATCCAAAGGTCTTCACCCCATTGCCCCCTGCCATCTACTATATTACTAGTAATTTCTATATATTGTGTGCTGCAATTGCTGTGGTACAAAGATTGCATTCTGGCTTCATTTAAATACTGTGAAAGCCAAAAAAAGGGTCTGAAGAAGTTGGAAAAGTAACAAGGAGTCCAGCACTCGTCAAAAAAGAATCAATAGAATATACACAATAAGTGTTTTGCTAAAAAGACTAAGGAGGTGTTTGGTTCACGTTCGAAAATCGAAATCAAAATAAAAATTATAAATTTTACTATTGGTATGAATTTATATCATTTTTTTTATTTGTTTGATTTAACATAGGATTGGATTTATTTTACTATGCGATGGTGCGTGTATATATTGCATTGTTTAGTAGTGCAGAGGTGAGCAATGACCTCAGCCGCGGCATTGCTTAGTAGTGCCGAGGTGAGCAATGACCTCAGCCGCGGCATTGTTTTAGTAGTGCCGAGGTGACCGTGAGCTTTAGCCGCCTGAATCCTGATCCATGATTATATATGATGCATATTTTCTTGTCCTTTAATATTTGGGGCAAGTTAATTAGTGCTGTTCTTTCTGTCTCGTTTATAACCGCATACTTGTTATTTTATATAATTTATAAAATTATAAATTTAGAATTATATTAAACTCATTTTATGTAATAAAATTATAATAAATTATCAATTTTTAATTTTATATAATTGATCAGATTTTATTTCTCTTTTCTCGAATCTAGTATAAGAGGTTTTATTACTTTATATAGATATATTAGTCCCCAAAATAATAATGTCACTTTTCAAAACAAAAAAGTCATTATTTTATAATATTATATTCAATTCTACACTTAATAAATTCTCAAACTACAATTTTTTCTCCTGTCTTATCTCAATTATGAGGAACCACTAGTGGAATACACACTATAAAATTGAATGTTTTAAAAAAATTGTGCCAACAGTTTGGAAGACATAATAAAATTGGGAGGAATGTTATATAATTTGTTAATTGTTCCATTTATTTCATAAGGTGTTAATATGTAAAGTTGAGAGTTGATATATTTCTTCAATGTTGCCAAATGCTACCTTACTCTTACATTTGTTAAAATGATTATTGTGTTGTGTTATAATCGTATTTGGTCATAATATTTTAATGTTAATTATTTCCAATTAATAACTATATCGTGTCATTTCTAACATATTTATTACTATGTCATGTCTGACTTGTTCAATCTTTTTATTATTAATAGTGCTAAATTAACTTACAAAAGAAATTTAAGATGAACAACGCTGACCCTCGTAAGGTTTTACAAAAGTATAAAAAATTTTCTCATTCTGTTTTTAAAGTTATAGTAGCCTTAATTAATTTAATTTTATATAATGTCACATAAAAATATTTTACGTAATAGAGGATTTTAATATAAACACATTTTAACAATTACATATGAGGCCTAATAGGAGTAGACAATATAATTTGGCATAGAAATATCTTACATATAATTCAAATCTAATTGCATACAACATATATAGTAAAGTGTCAAATATATTGACATGCTTATTCTCGTGTTGACTCATTTTATTCTCGTATTGTGAAACCTTAACTCTAACCTTTTAATTTTTCATTAATTTCATATTGTGTCAAAAATTAATATCCTACCTCAGTTTCGCGTAAGAAAAGTTGTTTTTGAACTATACATTTCTTCCTTAAAAAAAAAATCCACACGTATGAATGATACAAGTACCGTGGTAATAGCGTGTATTAAATTTATTATATTATCAGTATTTTATTTTTGGGTGCGAGGTATAAAAATAAAAATAAAAATTAATGATACATGTATATATGGTTTGGTTGAGTATAATAAGAACCATTCTATGAGAATGATTGCGTTAGAAAATGTCTCTATACATTCTACACGTGTGAGTTGAATTTCAAATTAATTAATTAATTAATATAATAAAATTCATTCCGATTTAAACTAAATAAATCAGATGGAATTTGTCAACCGACCTTTGCAATTATAATTCCCAAATACGTCTCTTCGAACAACTTTCAAGTACTTAAATCCACAAAGTTACTTCTCAAATAACATTTTAGAATCTTTATATTGTCCCGATCCTGTAATGCCATTCTATTTTGTGTTTTTTACATAGAGATAACGTACTCGCAAAATTTTACCCTTATGTATTTTGGTTTTGCAATCTCCTTCCCTGCCCCATTTGTCAACAACTTTTATTAGTGTCACTTTCATGTCCGAAGACTTTTGTGGTGTTTACGAAGACGATGGGTTTTGCCATATTCATTTTGTTTCTGACCGACTTGATATACCTTCTAAAGAATGAAGCAGAAAAGCAAAAAACAGCTCCTAATAATTATTGATTTTAGGGGTTAATAACACTTTGTCCCCCTTAATTAGGTGAATAATCACACTTTGTCCTCCTAAACTAAAATAATAGTAAACACTTTGTTTTCATTGACCCTATTTATCTATTAAAAATTTTAAAACCATCATGATAATCTAGTTCTGGGCCTGACTATTATACAGATCTAGCTATATTGAAAATAAAGTGTTTACTTTATATTTAAAGGTTTAATAGTAATGTGATAACATTTTAAAAAAAGAAAAAATAAAGTATATAATATTTCAATATAATCTATATCAATATATTTGTTAGTCAAATTTTTAAAATTTTGGATTTCATTTTATATAATTTCGAATTTGAATGTTTAACTATAATGGTAGAACAATTTTCAAATGATCTTATTTTCTATTTAAATTTTTTCTTTAAGGGTATTGTGTAACAATATATTTTTTATAAAACTTTTGTGATTTTTAGATATCTTTTATTAATTTACACTTTTAATATTTGGTTCAATCTATGCAAATTGTAATGTCGGATATAATTTAATTCAATATTTTCTCATATTTTCACTTCCTAAAGTCAAATATATCAATTTGTTATTATATTCTATTTTTTTTCTAATTCTTTTAGAACTATTAAACATCAAAATTAAATACATAAAAAAATAAAAAAATTCAATACTAAGGGCATTTCAGTTATGTAACTAGATTTTCTTAATGTTTTAAGATTTTTAAAGAATGAATAATGTGAATGAGAGGCAATATATATATATATTTTAGTTTAAAGGCAAAGTGTAATTACCCCTAGTTTAGGGGGCAAAGTATTATTCAACCATATTTTATATTAGTAGTTCTATATATTAAGCAAAGACTAAATTGCCATTAGGACTGTCAATTGGATTTTATGAGTCGGGTTTTGCAAAATCCAATTGACAAAATTATTCGAGTTGTGAGCTTAATTTTAATCGAACTAAGCTCACAAATATGCAACTCATACTAAACTCACAAAATTATTCGAGTTTTGGGACTTAATTGGGTTGGCCCAATCTCATAGTACATACATTACTTAAAGTTAGGAAATTAAAAGACAAAATATAAAAAAAGTATTTCAAATCTCAACACTAACACTTAAAGCACATACCGAAAAACAATAATTTTTCAGGAATTAATAATATTTGCACATACAAAAGTTGAAAAAAAAGTACTTCAAATAAATTATTATGACTATCAGGGTGAGAATTTGCTTAATTAGTAGATTAATAAATATACAGTATATATATATATATATATATATTCATTTACTTATTAAGGTTGAATTTTATTCGAGTTGATTTTTGTAAAACTCAAACTCGATTCACATTTAAATCAACCCTAATATTTAGGTCTAAATTCAACTTGACTTACTTTAATATAAAATTCAGTTGTCTATTTGTTGGGTTGGGCGGGCCGAGCTTTGGCCGGCCAGCCCAATTTACATGCAACAACAGCTTCTTCTTTCTCAGATGGGACAAAATTATAGAAGGGTATTCCCATATACTACTAATTAAACAACCCAGTGAAACCAAAATCTGTGAAATTTTTTTTTTTTTTTTGAAAAAAGATCTGTGGCCAAAAAATTAAAAAAGTATACTGATGATGCTGATTAGTGACACTATTAGCACTCCCCCTAAATTGTTCTAGAAGAGCTTACGTGACAGTTTCATTAAGGATAGTTATGTAATTTAGCCCCAGATGAGCTAGTAGAATGGTAACCTCGCACCCCTCGTGTACATCTATAAATAAGGGGTGTTGTACCAAGAAAAGGGCCGCACACTTTTTGTATTAATCATTCCACATGTGTATAAGAGACAGAGTGTCATTTAACTCTTAAAATACAATTAAATTTAGAAATAAATTTTAGCTTGTCATTTGGCGCCGTCTGTGGGAATCGACAAATTTTCATCTCCTTTGATCAATTCTCAATCATCTAAATTTTTTATTTTTGCTTCAGAAGGATGAAGAACCGTAGAACACGCCGAACCGCTAGCAAGGACGCTGAGGTGAGCAACCAACACCTCGTGGAGCATACTGATAAGGCAAAAAACGTCGGTATACCAGCCGAGATCCAATGAAGGCACAATGTTCTGAAATACATTTCCGAGCATTTTGAATCTTTCCGAGCATGTGTATAAGAGACATTGTGATCTTGCGAATCAAAGTCATTTCCACTCTCTTGAAAGATCTCGGCGCGCATTCCTCAAAAAACTCTGACTCAAGAGGACCCACCCCGGCTGTTTTAAAATAGCTCGAGGAGCAGAGCCTTGAAAACAAAATTCAAGAGATTTTGAGGAAAAACAATTTAGTTCTGAGTACTCCTGCTCCTGCAGAGATTGACAGATATCCATTCACAATTTCTATCAAGACTGAACCACTCCCGACGCAATTCAAGTTACCGGACCTCGACCGCTACAAGGGAGATTATGATCCATCCGATCATCTTCAACACGTGGTACCGGTCACAAGCCTCTATATAGGCTAAAGTGACGCCAACCGCTGCAAGTTATTTGCCACTCTTGTTCAAGGTCCTCGAAGTGGTTCCAAAAGTTCCGACAAACTCAATCGCCACTTTTAACGACTGCAATATATGTGACAGACTGTCTCTTCCGAAGGGTCTTGATATTGCAGAAGGACACGTCACACCTCACGAACATTCGATAGAGGTCCGATGAATCGCTTAACAAATTTGTGGACCGCTTCAATGATGAAGGGTCCAAATCAAAAATATAGATGAAAGAATTTTGGTGGCTACTTTCTGCAGCGGAATCCGACCTGGTACCTTCAACGCCGACCTGGCCAAAAGGATGTCGAGCTCCTATTCGAGCTCCTGTCTCTAGAACACATCTAGTTCATATAAGAGACAGCTCCGACAGGCTCTATTGTGTAGAAGTTCTTTACGATACATCAAGATGTGTATAAGAGACAGACTCCAAACCCCTCATCCTCTAAAACACAAGGGTCACAGTAGATTGAGCTATCTAGAGTTGGACCGTTGTTCTTGAATGACCCTCGTCAATTTCAACCGAGGTGGCCAGAACAGGCTACTCAGTATCTCAGGTCTGGCAAACCAAGACGAGTAGATCTGAGTAGCCGGGGTGATAAACACAATAGCCGGGGGACCGACGACCGGGGACTCTAACAATGCCAGGAAAAAATATGTCCGGAATATTTCTTCGGGCGAGGACAGGTATCAGGAGAAGCGATTGAAGCCATTCATGAGGCTCGAATACACTTCCGAGGACCCCGTTCCTAGCCAAATTCCACATAATGATGCTGTGGTAATTCACGTAAATGTGACCCGCAGCGAAATGCACCGTGTGTTCGTCGACACCGAAACCTCGACGGACATTATTTTTTGGGACGCTTGGGTCAAAATGCACATGGATGTCTCCTTGATAAAGCCTTTCAAAACCCCACTGGTTGGCTTCACTGGTGATTCGATTGTGCCTGATGGACAAATAATGCTCTCGTTGTGTCTCGAAACTCTCCTAAAATACAGAATTGAGATGACCAATTTCGTCATCGTAAAAGAGTCCAGTTCCTACAATATGATCTTAGGCTAGACCCACACAATTATTACAGAATCCTTCCCTCTGAGGGTTCCATATCGGAATAAAATTCATGCTGAGGAACAGATCTGTAGAAACCGTAATAGGAAGCCAGCAGGACGCCGGAGCCTGCTATATGATGTCCCTGCGGTCCCCAGTCACAGACTATGTCCATCGCAGACAAGGCCTTCCTGCAAACTTTTGATGCTCCATCCACCTGGACAGTCCTGGCAGAGCCTTCAACAATGTCGGAAGAGACAGCAGGAAGAACACGTGGGCCTGTACTCAACTTATACACTGATCCCCGAGCCTCCCGAATGCTAAGGGGAAGGGCAAAGCAAATCTTGAGCCCCAAGGCGAGATCTCCATCGAGGAAGTACCACTGGATCTGAGCCTCCCAAACAGGAAAATAAAGATATGTGCTTCCCTCCCAGCATAATTCAAAACTCTCCTCCTCAGGGTTTTGGTTGAGTACAAGGACGTGTTCGCCTGGATCGTCGAAGACATGTCGTGTGTCCCTCGGGAAATAATCGAGCACAAATTCGGAGCGAATCCGGCATACAGATCGATCAAGTAGAAGAAGCGCCTCTTCTATCCTGAGCGCAGTTTAATAATTGAAGTCGAGGTGGATAAACTCTTTTGGCTAAACCAATTAGAGAAGTGTTGATACTATCCAATTTAGATTTGTAATCCAGTCCTTATAACTAAGGAAAATTCATCATGGCGAATTTGCCAAAATTTTACTGATCTTAATAAAGTCTGTCCAAATGACAGTTACCCTTACCCCCGAATTGATACGGTAGTAGATTCATTTGTAAGATTTTACATCTTGCACTTTTTAGATGCATTCAAGGGTTATCATCAGATATACATGGCTAAAGAAGATGAAGAAAAAACCTCTTTCGTCACCGATCGAGGCACGTATTGCTACACCACGATGCCATTCGGACTCAAAAATATCGGGGTCACATATCAACGCCTCGTCAATAAAACCTTCAAGTCCCAAATAGGATGAAACATGGAGGTATATATTGATAACATGGTGGTCAAGAGCCGAACCTATGACAAAACCCTGAAAGATCACAGGGAAACATTTGAAACATTAAAATCGATCCGAATGAGCCTGAACCCCAAAAAATGTACATTCGGGGTCCCATCAAATTTTTTTTTGAGATTCATTTGTTTCTAATCGGGGAATTGAGGCGAACCCTGAAAAGATGCAAACCACAATCGATATGAAAGCCCCCACCTCAATTAAGGAAGTTCAGAGACTCACCGGTAGAATGGAAGCCCTGAATCGATGTCTCTTACACATCTAGTGTATAAGAGGCAGCTACCAGTTTGTCCTTAACTTTTGCATTTATGATCTGAGGCTGGGTCAGCGGATCGAAGAGGGGCAGAAATAGCTTGCAGAGTTTGGCGTCACTTTAGAATTTATCGAGACTGTCTCTTATACACAAAGGAGAACCGCTATACCTGTACATCTCAATCATAGAATTGGTCAATCAACTCGATTCTCCTAAAATAAGACGAGCACGGCAAACAGTGCCCTATTTATTTTCAAAAAGTGCTGCAAGGTTCGGAAAGAAACTACACCCCCATTGAGAATGCAGCTTTCTCATTGGTGGTGTCAGCCCGAAAGGTAAGACCTTACTTTCATGGCCACAAGATAATCATTCTGACTAACCTTCATTTGAAGAATATCGTTTAACTCCTTGCCCTTTTATGAACTCCGACGCTCTATCCAGGCTGTCTCTTATACACATCTAGATCCTCATAAGGAGACTATCTCACTTATGCCCTGAGGTTCGGATTCCTAGTAACCAACAACGAAGCTAAGTATGAGGCCCATAGGATGGAGATGGCCCACCAGATGGGAGCCCAAACCATAAAAATACATTTTGATTATCAGCTAGTTGTTAATCAAAACCTAGGAAACCACGAGGCTCGAAGCGTAATCTTAAAAATGTATCTAGCCGAGGTCAAAAGCTAGCTAGCAAAATTCAAAAATGTGGACTTGGTTTAGTCATTAAGATTGCCCTAACAAGAAATACGCATGCCGATATTCTGTCAAAACTAGCCTCAGCAATATACTCATATTTGAAAAAAGATATTTTGGTAGAGGTACGAGAACGCAGATCTGTTGACTTCTCAGAATAAAATCTCTTGTGTCCAACCAGACCTCGGTTGGATGGAACTCATAATGAGCTATCTCAGTGACGAGAAGCTTCCCGAGGACCCGATCGAGACCAGAAGGATCAAATACTGAGCTGCTAAGTATACGCTTATTGATAGAGTCCTGTACAAAAAAGTATACTTGTGCCCCTGGCTGAGGTGCCTCACGCCTTCATAAGCTAACTATGTGCTACGAGAGGTGCACAAGGGCATATGCGGAAGTCACATCGATCCTTGGAGCTTGGCTTGCAAGGTCTTGCTGGTCGGGTATTATTGGCCGACTTTGCACTCGGACGCTAACACCTTGGTGTGGAAGTGCCACCAATGTCAGATGTGCACCGATCCCCCGAAGGACTGATTCGGACATGGTCCCTATACAAAGCCCATGGTCATTTACTCAATGTGGAATTAACATATTTGGCCCACTTCCCAGAGAGATAGGCAAGCTAGAGTTCCAGGTAGTGACGGTTGATTATTTCACCAAGGGGATTGAGGCCGAGCCCCTAGCCACAATCTCTGGAAAAGCAATTAAAAAGTTCTTTTGAAAAAATATTATTTGCCAGTTCGGTATCCCTCCTGTCCTCGAGGCAACACTTTACCTTCGTCGCTCATCCACAAGCGAATGGACAGACTGAAGTATGCAACCGAACCCTATTGACTTGGCCTCAAGACTGGACATCGAATGAGCCATGGGTGCTTGGGCCAATGAATTGCCTAGTGTCTTACGAGCGTACATGACCACACCTCGAACAGCCAATGGAAACACTTCGTTTAGTTTGACTTAAGGATCCGAGATTGTTATCCCTGCAGAGATTGGGCTACCCTAGACTCGAGTATCCAAGGTGCATTGGACACAGGGTAGCTGTATCTCTTATACACATTTATCTATTACTATCTTGCCAGAGTGGTTGGACGCGTCCATCCGAGAGGCCAAGTACGAGCAGGTTATGGCCAAACAGTATAATGCCAGGGTCAAGCATCGATTCCTGCAACCCGGAGACTTGGTGCCCGTGTAAAAGGGACTAGAAAGTTGGACCCAAACTGTGAGGGTCCCTATCGTGTTATAGAAGCCCATACTTCGAGCTACTACAAGTTAGTTGACATGAAAGGGGACCATGTTCCCAAAATGTGAAACATTATAAATTTGAAGAAATATTACCAAGAAATGTAATAAAAGTTCATTCTCAAAAGAAAGAAATGTCTCCTCGCTCCACATCTAGATGTGTATAAGATTCGAGCTGTTCCACCCCGAACAGGTTCGATTCAAGTTCAACATGAAAACAAAGTCGAGCGGCTCCAACCGTCAGAGGTTCGGACCCAGTTCAACATAATTGCAAATATTGAGAGCAGAGACTTTGTAGTCCCCCCTCAAGGACTAAGCAGAGGCTTAGTAGCCCCCAAGCAAAATCAGGCTGTACCAACCCTTAGAGGTCCGGTTCAAGCTCAACAGAACACAAATTTGAACTGCTCCAACCCTCAGAGGTTCGGACCCAGTTCAATACAAATGCAAATGTTGAGGGATGAGACTTAGTAGTCCCCCCCTCAAGAACAGAGGCTTAGTAGCCCCCAAGAAAAATTGAGCTGCACCAATCCTTAGAGGTTCAGTTCAAATTCAACATGAAAACAAAGTCGAGCTACTCCAACCCTCAGAGATTCGGACCCAGTTCATCATAAATGCAAATGTTAAGGGCAGACACATTAGTAGTCCCCCCTCAAGGGTAGAGGCTTAGTAGCCCCCCAAAGCAAAATCAAGCAGCACCAACCCTTAGAGGTCTAGTTCAAACTCAACATTTGAATTTGTATTCGAACTACTCCGAACCTCTGAGGGTTGGAGCAGTTCAAATTCTGACGGGAATCGATTGCTGTCACAACTTCCCTTCTAAGGACAGAGGCTTATTCTGAGTAGCCCCCCAAGCAAAATCGAGATGCACCAACCCATAGAAGTTCGGTTCAAGTTTAACAGAAAATAAAATCGAGTTGTTCCAACCTTCAGAGGTTCGGATCCAGTTCAACATAAATACAAATGTTGATGGCCGAGATATAGTAGTCCCCCTCAAGGGCAGAGGCTTAGTAGCCCCCCCAAACAAAATTGAGCTGCACCAACCCTCAAAGGTTCGGTTCTTACTCAACAGTAAACAAATTTAAGCTTCACCGACCCTCAGAGGTCCGGATCCAGTTCAACATGAAAACGAAGTTCGAGGGTTGAGGCTTAGCAGCTCTCCCAAATAAATGCGAGCAATTCTGACCTTCAGAGGTCTGATCCTAGCTCAACAGAAAAAAAATTGAGCTACTCCAACCCTCAGATATTCGGTCCAGGTTCAACACAGAAGCAAAATTGGGATGCTGCATCCCCAATTTTGGACTGTGATCCAGCTCTGCACCGAAAACAAAGTTTGAGGTCTGTCTCTTAGCAGCCCCCCCTTCTTTTCTTTGACCCTGGAAGGTCTGATTCAAGTTAATGGCTAAGCCGAATATAAGGAACTAAGCTTAGTTCTTTTAACTCAACCCAGAAGGGTCCAAACAAGGCTTAAGTTCAACTTTTTTGGGGACTTAGACAATTTTTCATACTATTGTTCTTAAGTGTTATAATCTTTTTATCTCATTATATCACAAGTGTTTGCCTTGTATGCAGGAAACAAAGAAAATGAAAAGTAAGTAAAGGAAGGAAGTAAAGAAAACACGAGGCTCTTAAAGAGAAGACGAGGTTGTCAAAAATTAAGAGTTTCATTAAACAATCCTAGCTATTACATAAAAATTCCTAGCTATTCCAACAGTATCACGTCAGTCTGCGGAGCAAAAGTGGAAGGCTCGGCATGGTTTGCAGGTTCAGACTCGACTTCGGGGCCTGCACCCTGAATCAAGGGAGTCGCTTAAGACTAGGAAGTTTCAGGGATCGGTACCGGGGCCTTGAATTGAGCTTGTAAGCCATTGATGACCTCATCAGTAACAGAGGCATCATATGGCAACCCCTCATACAGATCAGGATTCTTCACCAAGAGGTCACATGCCAGTGTGAACCCCAAGGAGAAGACCTTCTTGGTGAACTCCTTCAGCATCTCATTTGCTTCGTCCAAGCCACTAACTCGTTCCTTTCTTCGATCCGCAACTCTCCCTCCCGAGAAGTAAACTTCGGCTCGACCAACTGGGCCTCTTCCTGAACCTGAAGGACCCTGTACTCTAGGTCCGCGATCCTCTTGTCTCGATCGCTGATGTCAACCTGGTGGTCTTCTTTTCCACTCACTGCGAAGCTTGTCTCTTACTTGGTCACTCGGCCTTCCACATATCGTACTTCTTGCCCGCCTCGATGTTGCATTTCAGCTTTAACAGCCTCTTTCACTACCTGATCCACACCAGACTTGGCGTGAGCCAACTCTTGCTTCAATGAGTTGATGGCAAAGTTAAAGGAGGACTCGCGCTCGGCTATGGCTGGCAAGATAGTAATAGCCTGCAAAGGAGCAAAGATGTAAGTTGAAATACCAAGTGCAAAAAGTTAGAATTTTGAGAAAAGTCAGGCACACTTACGTTCATTAGACTAACATGAAGCCTGTCTAGCCTCTGTTGGGGGGTAAGCCTCTTTACATAGGCTACATATCGAGGCAGTACGAGGAAATGATACTCCATGAGGGACTTTTTATTTATTGCGCGATCGCTTATATCGATCGGCGGGGTGGGTCGAGCTCAAGACTCTGTCTCTTATACACATCTAGATGTGTATAAGAGCTACCAACCTGTGGGCAAATCTTGTGACCCCGCGACTTCTTTTCTTCCTGGGTGTATTTTTCAGGTGAGCCCTGAAAAATGAAATGTGTCTCTTTATGGTAAAGATTGCCGTACCTCAAAAGAATGAGGTACGGCAATCTTACCATAAAAGTTGAAGCCTGTCTCTTATTTGACAGCGAGACATTTCCAAAAGCTACCCCGGGGGTCCTCACCTGCGTCACCGGACTGGAGGGCCTCGAGGGCGACGACGAAGAGGAGAGGGCCACTGTCGAGGAGGGAAACCCTTCCTGAGGCTAGCAGCCTCCCTCGACCTCTTTCTGGTAACCCGAGCTAGCTCAGGCTCGGCGAGCTGAAGAGCCAAAGTGACCAGACCACCTAGTCTCTTCGGGGTGCTTCCAACCTCAGTTTGGTTTGGGGGTGGCCTCAGCACTCCCAAAGGTGTGTTGGTGGTGGCGGATGAGGATCCGCTTGCAGTTGAGAAGAGGGCCGGAAGTGTCCTCACCGATAGCAGGTGTGGTAGACACTAGCCCCCTGAGAAATGCTCCGAGCTCTCCAAAAAGACAAGAGGTTAGTATTATGACGAAGCAACTTTAAAAAAAAAAAAAAATGAGAAGGTGATGACCTTTGTCAGGGAACAGTCCCGCCTAGGTTAGGATGTTGTTGGATAAAATGGCAGGCTGGTTGTTAAAATTTATTCTAAGGTTAGGATTCTATGAGTCGCCTAGCATGTATGGAGTCTGGGGGAGAGGCGTTTTTGATTTTGAGGTTTTCTTTGGCAAGGTTTCAAGGGCCCCGAGGCATTGGGGGTCAGGTATACGTGAAGAATTTCATCGCCTTTTTCCAATGTTATACACATAGATGTGTATAACTGAACAGAGGTATGTTCACTCGGTTCGGGGAGACATGTAGCACGCCGGTCCCTCATTACCCTGGATACGCCACTGATATTCTACTGAACCCCTCAGACAAGGCTATCCTGGCAGCAGTTTCCCTAAACATTCCCGACGAATTACCCATCCAGCTATCGTCCATTTATGATCTGACTAATATCCCAGTGGTCGGACAGATGGATGACGAGAGGTGTTATTGGTAACCTCAGTCCCGCTTCAAGCTGCTCCTGATAAACTGTTAAATAACCAGGAGGAGGCAAGTGGCCTCGGTCCTCGGGAGTAGGGAATTTGATGTGTATATTTTTAGGAAAGCTGTATCGATCCCTAAGTATTTCTGTTGTCCTCGGGGTCGAGAGTGTTTGATATGTCTTGTATTTGGAAGTTGGGGTGATCATTCTGTGGAGGCTCGGCTGGGTAAGTTCGGGGGGAATGTTTAGGGAAACTGCTGCCAGGAGAGCCTTGTCTGAGGGGTTCAGTAGCTTATCAGTGGCGTATACAGGGTAATGAGGGACCGGCGTGCTAATAAGAGAGGAGGGAGTGAACATACCGGCCATGGTCTTCTATTTGAAAGGTGAATGAGATTTTTGGAGGGACTTCTTGTGGTATCCGACAGCAACGTTGAGCGGCGTTCGACGGTCGGCAACTGGAAAAGTCGGATGCAAGGGTGGCAGGAGGGCGATGGTGAGGAGAGTAAGGGAGGATGTGAAATGACTGGAGAGTAAAATGGCTTACAAGCTCACAAGAAGGGCGAAGGAACAAAGTAAAAGTGAATAAGGAGGAGAATGAGGGTATAAATAGGGGAGCATCCTTCAGGAATGTTCTATGAATTTGGAGGGAAAACTGACGGGTTTGAAATATTGAAACGAGTCATTTCAGCGGGAAAAATTAGACGTTTCGGCGAAAAAAATGAGGCATTTTGCTGCAAAATTGGGGCGAGTAATACAGCGCAATAAATAAAAATTCAGTGTATGGGGACGCAGCAAAAACGTCACCCATGAGTTAATATTGCAGTCATGTCTTGTCAAGGGGCCCACGGGCTACCTTAGCCTCGAATCGGTGTGAGAGGGTCAGTTGCAATCATCCGGGGACTGCGGACAGCATTTTCGGCTCTGTCCCAACCGCGAGGGTATGCACCGAGCTGAGGGGACTATTGATGATGCTGATTAGTGACACTTAGCACTCCCCCTAAATTGTTCTAAAAGTGCTTACGTGGCAGTTTCATTAAGAGTAGTTATGTAATTTAGCCCAATATGAGCTAGTAGAATGGTAACCTCACACCCCCTCGTGTACATCTATAAATAATGAGTTTGGGTACCAAAAAAAGGTTCGCACACTTCTTGTAGTAATCATTCCACATAAATTCTAGTTACAAACCAGACCAGACAAATTAATTATTTTTTTTAAAAAAAATTCTACAGTCCCTTTTGGAGTATCATTTCCTCGTACTTTAAAGATTTATATAATATAATACTATGTACTTTAAAAATTTATACTGTACAAGTTCTTAAAGTCAAAAAATAATTTCCTCAACGATACTGTAGAATTCTCCTTTTCTTATTACAAATGATCCATGACAGAGATTTGGATAGAGTTTTTTGGATTTTTTCTACCAGGAAAACACGGAGGTTTTATTCGGAGTCTCAATGGTTTAAATTCTCCTAAATGTCCTTAATGGTTTGCATCCAAGATTTAAGTATATGATTAGATTAATTATTTAACAATTTACTGAGAGACGGAGAGTTATTTTATAAATTTTTGAATCATACGTTCTATTTCAAATTTGCCAAAAAAATTATTTAGAAGGAATTTTCTCTATTAGAATGCTTTCAAAAGTAATTTTGGAATTATATTTGCAAAAGTATTTTTTTTCCATTAAAAAGAAAACGATTTTAAATTTTAATAAACAGTTGAAAACATGCATAATGTTGCTCTGTATTTGTTGGGAATAATTTTGAGCCTCAACCAAATCTAATATTTGACAGAGTTTAACGGTTGAGAGTAAATGAGGAAGATTTAATAAAAAAATGAGGAAGATTTACTGGTGGAAGTAAAGAATTAACTTAATCTTAACAGAAGAATGCTAGTGTCTTTTGATGTTGTTGCTATGCCTCGTCTGATAGTTTAATTAGATTACCTAATTGTTATTTAAATTCGTCTATATATACTGATGACACGGATATGTTAAATTTGGCGATGAAATTCTTCACGTATTGTAGAATGAATATTATAATACATCAGATAATTAAAATAGTAATATGAGTTCCTACTTTTTTAGTTATTTTATTTATTATTGAAAAATACTTAAAAAAAAATTATTTTCAACCTAATCCTACTAAAGTCAAATAAGTCAATCTAAATAACTTAAAACCTAAAAACCTAATTTATTTAGTTCCAAATTCATTCGAATTTGTTCGAATTTGAACACCCCTAATAAATGAGGCTATATTGGTGTTGCCACGTAATACGAAATTGATCAACATATATTTGATTGGTTGTAGATGTGTCAATTACAATATTTATTTCAAATTGATCAATTTTTTCTAGAAATCATTTCGCTTATGCTAATAACATTAAAATTGCTTAACAAGTTTAAAATAATCCCAAAAAACACGACCTTGAGATGAAATATTTAGAAAACAAACGTTGCTTAATTTGTAAAAGTATTTCTTTACTTTTTAACTGTTTCCTCAATTAAAATAAGTTAAAGGTTTAGTCAAATAACAAATGAGATCAACACCTAAAACTTCTATTCGAGATGAGAAAACATTATTATTAACTTATAATTAATGATTACGAATTGCAAGTTAAATTTATTATATAGATTCTGTAATTAGAGACACAAAGGACGGATCATAAGCTTAAAATTGCTTAATATTGAAATATTCTCTGACTTAATCTGTATAATTATCCAACAAAAATTAAAACTTTTTAACACCAAAGAATGTGCAGGATCAAAACCCTTATTCTTCATTATTCACGACAAACAGCAGAACTGACCTTAGAGTGCTAAGGCATTATTAAGAAATTAAAATTACATGATCGATCCTTTTTCCCCTTATTTAAAAAAAGAAATACTAATTCATGACATAATTATTATTAGTCATATTTCTGGGCAATTTCCAGCAAACGAGAGCTTAGATCTTTGGGATTGGATAACATGACCATATGATCGCAACTAGGGATCACGATGACTTCTTCGGGTGGATTTTTGTCGACCATCCATCTCTGAACTTCCACCTTTGTCACGTTGTCATTTTCAGGACTATAATATCAGGTAAATACGAGGAACCGAACCGTAGTTAATCTGATGTAAGTGCGATGTCTAGTTCTCCTTGCTCGATTGCCAGAGATATTGGCCTTACCAAAAGGGATGCCAGTGTCATGTCCTGTTTCAAAATTATTGTTCAACGGAAATTTCTACAGCAAAATGGACAATGATATTGCAACAAAGTATAAATTTCATAAAAAAAAAATTTGGCATTAAAAGGGAATAATTCTTGACGGTAAAATTTACTTAAATCTTAATGCCACAGCTAATTTTTATGAAATTCCAATATTGCCCTCAACAACCCAATACTTTTTCTTGATTGATTTATTTGCGGGTCCCACAAAAAATGCATTTGTCTCCCTGTGTCCTCTCCGCCTAGATTTTTCTCCGACCTCTCCCTGTCCGGCATGACACTTGTTAAAAATTTTAAGTGATTTTTTTTTTTTGGTTACGTGACAAAAACTTCAAAAGCTAGCCAATCATTAGTTTCATCTCCAATTTCATCACTAGCCCTCTTTTTTTTTTTTTTATTTGAATTGTGGGATAAGCATCATTTATAGGTGAGGTCTTTTGGGGGTTGCACAGTTCAAATATTGGTATGAAAGCAAATTGATCTTAACCCATTGTCTACCTTATTGCAATTTCATTCTCGCTGTAGCCACCGAACTGTTAGTGGCAGCCCCAATTCCAACAGAGCCTGGATAACGAAAAACAAATGGCTGCTTGAAAGTTTCTTCTTTCAAGGTGAGGGATGGGAGATGAGTGACGGTTTTGGATGGAGAACGAAAAATTGAAGTCGCTGAACAAAGTGAGGTTGTGAGAGTTTATTAACCAAACAAAAAAGCGAGAGGTGAGACTTGAGAGTGAGACGAACCGGGTGTTGAGACTGCATTTATTAAGTGGGTAGTGGGGCCCATTAAAATTGGGAAGAATTTTATTGCTTCTGACAAAAAATGTGCTGTGACATTATTAAGATTTAGAAAAATTTTACTCTTATTTTTAGAAAATTATTTTTTTATATATTAAATATTTATATAATATAATATTATATAATTTAAAATTTTGTATTATATAATATTTTAAAATCAAAAAAATAATTACTCAAAATGTCTGTTGTATAAAAGCAGTAAAGGAAAAGGTACACTAAAGAACAAAATACTAGGCAGACAATGGGACCACGGATGAAAAAATAAATCTTAAACATATTTTTTTTTTTAAAAGAGATAAATTATATAATTCTGTCTCTAATACACATCTAGATATCAATAAATGTCATAAATTTTTTAAAATTTAATTCACAATATAAAATTTACAAATAAAATTAAAAATCAACTATGAAAATATAGGTGAACTTTGAAGATGCCACGTGAAGCTGTCAGGCTTCATTGTTGCATGGTACAACAAATTTTCTTGTCCTCTAGAGGATTCGCAAGAAAATATTAGTACAATCTTTTACTGACAAGACAACAAAACAAGAATGCAATCACTAAAGGGCAATGATTTCACAGATTACTTTTAATGAAATGTCAAAATTGTATATAGATGTGAATTTTTCTTCCATTCTTTTCTTGTTGTTAAAACATTGTTCTTTGGGCCACTCTTATTAAGTTCTAGATCTGTATAAGAATCTGACTTAATAGAGGTGATGAATGAATTATTAATTTAATCAATACATTATTGGTTTAATACTTGTTATAATATAATTAAATAATTAGATACAAATATTTATTAAAAATATTTATAAAATATATTTATTAAATGTTAATCTATTTTTAATAAACATATATAATAATTATAAATAATTCTGTCTACTTAATATCATTAAAAATATTTATATAACATATTTATTAAATGTTAATCTATTATTAATAAATTCATTATAAGAGATTATTTAAAAATAAAATAAAACATGTTAAAATAATTATGTTTAAACTTGTTAAGTATAATGATGTATCAACAAATATATAAAAATTAAAGATGAAATTTGAAAAGATAAAAAATAAAAAATTTTAGATAATATATCAAACAAGTAATAAATTGTATAATAGTTAAAATTCTATACTCATTCACTTAGAAGTTTAGAGTCAGATTTTGGTAAAAGAGTTTTTCTTCTAATTTTTGAAAGCCTGATTTCCTTAAAAAATTGATCGAATTTTCAATTCAATTAGTAGATTCTACAAATTCAATTGAAAGCCTGATTTCCTTAAAAAATTGATCGAATTTTCAATTCAATTAGTACAATTCTACAAATTCAATTAAGTGTCTTCCTTATCCGGTCATTATAAAAACCTAATCTAATCTAATCTAATCTAACGACGGATTCACCGATTGACCGGTTGAACCTAATTTTATAACTATGGTCTTACCATTTGCGTCATTCCGTGCATTCATCATAATCTCTCTAGTTTGTCTCTGATAAGATCTAGATGTTCACGGAAGAGACTAAACCATAAAATCGGGAGTAGATGAATTTCAAATGAAATGTGTTTAACAGACAGGATCACACTGTAATTCTTATAATTAATTCAAATTAATTTTATAATTAATAATTCATAAATCTTTTATTTAATGTTTTATAAAATTTTATGAACAAAAAGTGAATTTTATAAATTATTATGACATAAAATTTATAAAAAGATTATAAAAATCTACAAGAGATTGAACTTTGAAAATCTGACTAGTTGACTAAAAAAAGCCAAATATAATAAATATAGTGGGACGGAAATAATATAAAATTATATAATCTACAACAAATACAAATCGAAAAAAGGAAATAATCTAAAACAAATACAAATCGAAAATTTCAAATGCTAATCTAATAACATTTAATGTGATAAACTAATAACTTATTTTCGACCGTTATAATTAAAGTTTGTATAAATGTATTTGATTTTCAAAATCACATCAATGCTAATACACTAATCTTTACAATTAAAAATTTCAAAGGTAAAATATATAAGATAAGATGTGTATTAGGGGTAGAAGGCATAGTACTAACCTCAACATTAGAGTTGAAACACTTTGGATGAATTTAAGTACTCGAGACCACCTGGAAAGCAGTCGGAGGATTATCATCGCCATTGCCGTGGATCATTTGGCAGTCCATGAAAGTATCAATTTGTTCCTTGTGCTGTTTATGCAATAACATAAAGATAAATACTTTATTGCATATTAACAACAATATAAATGGAGACAAAGAGAACAAAATGGAGTTTAGACGGTGAAATTTTTTTTATAATTTATTAGTTATGAATTTAATTTAATAAGAAGTACAGGACTGGTGGATTTAAAAAAATAAATCAAAATTAACAAATTAATCAAATCGGAGCCACAACTATTACACATTAATTGATGCTGTGAACATTAGTAAAAACAAATCATTTGACACATTGGTGACGTGGCAAAATACGGCCTAAAGGACGCTAACAGATTTAATTGGACCGGTATACATTAACAATTATAATTATTTCATGGATTCAATTTAGTTGCAAAACGCTTTAAACTATATTTATGCATAATGCTACAAGTTCTTGTAATTAAACCGGTTACAAACTATGCCAGGTGTGTCTAAGAAATTGAAATTAACTGTAAAATGATAAAACGGTGAATACTAAATATTACTAATAAGCAATTAATAATGTATGTTATATTAGTTTAAATGTTAAAACTACGATTTTCGTATTATTAGATTATCACTAAGAGAATAAATAGAGATTCACAATAAATTTTTTTTTTAAATAATTCAATTTATAAAAGCGATTCGAATTGTCAAAGATATAGAATTATTAAATTATGGTATGTAAATATTTGATTGATTGATTAAATCATAATATGTAAACATTTGACTGATTAAATCATAATATGTAAACATTTTATTGATATAATTTCTCTAATTGTTTTCCTAAATTAGGTAATTATTTTACTAGTCTAATTATTTTGATTAACAAGACTTACTATGCATAGATCTAAAATATTCTTTTGTAAATCTATATAAAGGTTTCTTATATACCAATTGTATTAGATCCTGATTTATACATTTAGTGTATATTCTCTTTTGTTTCTAACATGATATCAAAGCCTCCTCTTGTCAATATATTTCGAGCTTCCGCCTATTTGAATATTTGTAAATATATTTTGCTCTTATTCTTAGTTTATAACTTTTGGATTCTCCTAGTTCAACCTTCAGATTTCCTGATATTCATTTTTCATTTTATCTGATTTCAATTTTCGAACAAATGATTTTAACTAGATGATTTGTCTCAATTTTCAGATTTTTAGGTTATGTCTCTTATAACCTCTAGATCGTTGTATCAATTTTTAGCTTTTGAACTTCACCTCATTTCAATTTTTGAGTTTTCGATCGGTTTCAATTTTGGTTCTTGATTTTTTTTTCTATTCGGTTTCGATTTTTTATTCTCACATTTTGTTTCAAACTCAATTTAATTTTTCATAACTATATTGAGTTTGAAGGGATGTCAAAAATATAAAATTACTAAATTATGATATATAAATATTTGATTGATATAATTTTTCTGATTATTTTTCGTAAATTAAATAATTACTTCATTAATCTAATCGTTTTGATTAACAAAACTTAGTATGTACAGATAATTTAGTGTGTGCCATAAACATGATGTATCTCAGAATTTACTGGCCACCTATGAGAAAGTTCAGAATACTATTTACTGTAGCAGAAGTTGTCTCCGCATTCGTAAAATATTTTGTAACATTTACGAATGGTTCAGTGGATGTGACTTACATAAAAGTATGGTAAATTGAGCAATCGCTCATATAAATAGTTACGTGACTTGTATAAAAGCATAGGATCCACTGAACAAAAGCCATTTATAATGTACCCCATTCACCTAATCCCAATTGTCCCCACAAAATTATTGCATTTGATAATTTATCCTATTCACCTACACATCTAATCCCAATCTCAATCCCAATCCCAATCCCAAGTGTCCCTACAAAATTATTGCATTCCATTATTTACCGTATTCACCCACTACCAAGTGTCCCTACAAAATTATTGGTTGTTTTGATAGATGTGATCTTGTGCTTACTCGTTCTTATGACCCGATCAGTTTGCGAGCTACGCTGTAAATGAATCGTGCAGCTTATGAGTAATTCGATGAAAAACTCGAATTCGAATTCGATTTGATCTGATCGAAATCAAGTCGAGTTTATTTGATTTTAAAATTCTTGACGAGTCGATCTCAATCATGTGTATAATATATTTGAGTGTTCGTCAAATTTTTCGAGTATTATATAATTTAATTAAAATTTTTTATTATATACGTGAAATTACTAAAATTATCTATATTTTTTAAAATATTATATTTTTTTTTACTTTTAAGTCGAACTATTCAAATTCGAATTCGTTTTACTTATTTTCGAACGAGCTCAAACTATGTCAAATTTTTCGAACTCGACCTCGAACTCAAATTTTGAAACTCGTTTGAATTCGAATAGGACACTATTCGTACTCGATTCGGTTCGTTTACGCCCCTAATTCTTATGGATGACTATCGAAAAAAATGTATATAAACATAATTTACGATACCATAAAACAAATCTTTTTCTTCATTTATATTATTCTAATTCATTAAAAAAAATTACGATGATATTGATGAATATAAATAAAAAAAATTTATTTCACATGTCGTAAATCGAATTTATATGAAAATAAATTTGGTGACCATCAATATATTATCTTTTTCTTAAATTTCAAATACGCAATACTTATTTTAGGGATAATAGTAATAGTATCATAGATATTATAATATTTAAAATTATAAAAATTAATTATAATTTTATTAGAAAAAATTTTATTTAAGAAAGAGGGATAAGTATATGAAAGAGTCTGTAACTCATTAAGATGTACTCTTTAAGAATTTTTTATTTTATATTTTGTACTAATTTTTGTTACATTATTAAATAAGTAGTTAAAATTATTTCATTAAAATTACTCTACATAATCTTGATGATTTATTTGATGATGTGACAAAAAATAACACAGAATAATCTTAACTATTTATTTGATGATGTGATAGAAAATAAACCCAAAATTATGGGACAGAAAATCTTTTGCCGAGTTAGACTTTGTCAATTTTGAAACTACCTGAAAACACAATCAGCCATTAAAAAAAAAAAAAAATTTGAAACGGTACCTCCTCATGAAGCGTTGCCATAGTGAGCTCAGGACTAGGCATGACAGCAGTGAGGAAAACGCCAGCAGCAATTTTCTGAGGGAATATTTCCATAGCCAAAGAAACAATAACTCCAGCCAAACTGTGCCCAACCAAAACCACTCTCTCATTTGATGGTAAATCCTCCATGAACTTGATCAACGGCTCAGAATAATCGGAGTAGGATTTCACCTCGTCTGTACGTCTGGGATTGATCCCAGAAGAAGCCATATCAAGGGCAGTGGCTTTGTAGCCGTTGGATTCCAAGATTGTCACCACTTTGTACCATGCCCATGCCCCGAAACAACCTCCATGGATTAGCACAAAATGTTTCTCCATTTTTGTGTGTGTGTGTGTTTTCGCTTTTGCTGCTCTACAACTAACATATCAAGATTTCGCATCTGGTCGAGTTTTTTCTCTTGTATTTATAAATGAATCGACATTATTGCATGTTCCCTTGTTTGGGTTTACATACCCATTTTTGGACCCCATCTGCATTATTTTGTTTATTTATAAAACCAAATATAAAAAGAGATGTTTACAATTTTTGTTTTGTTCATTTTCATTTTGCAAAATTAAACGTGTTAAATATAAATTATTAAATTATTTTATTAAATTAAAAGATGTCTTATATAAAAATATAATTTTCATTTCAGAATTAATAATAAGGTGTAAGAAAAATAACGATTAACTAAATAAGTATATTTTTCTTTTTCTTTTTTTTTTTTGACATCAAAAGACAAGGAAAATTTCTTATGTGTATAAGAGACAGTACTAATTTACTGAACTTTTAAAATGTTAGTATAAAATGTGTAAAAATATAATCATTTTATAAATGAAATCTGTCTACTTATTTTATTTTCAATATGTTTATATCCTACACAAAAAATGATGAAAAAAGGTATTATAAAAGTTCGCTCTATTAGTATTTAGTTTTAGAAATGAAGAAAAATTATATATGATTTTATTAAGGAAAATGTGATAAAAATTTCTATTATTCTTATAAAATAAAAATATATTATATAGAATCATTAAAAATGAAATAAAAAGCACTGTAATTTGTCTACAAATATTTGAAGATAATAATATCAAAGTAAATGTCCACATCATCTTTTTGTAATAATATATATCTTCACCTTTTTTGGGTAGACATATACCTTATTTACCAGACAAAGTGTGATGAGTGTAAGTTCGAGAGTAAAATGTAATTAACCCTAAATTTTACTTAAATCATATGATATTATTCATTTCAAGATGCAAGTAAAAGTTGATTAAGATGGTAAATAAGGTGATCAAAATAAGGTTCCACTATCACTGTTCTCAATTCCGATAAGATATGTCCGAAGGGCTTTGAGAGTGATAGGGATACAGATAAATTAAACAAAAATTTTATTTTTTTAATTTAAGAACAATATTTATATATAGTGCCAAAATCGAATCTATTCAATTATTTTTAATTTTTTATTAGTATTTCTTTTGATTTATCTATATCCGAAGTGCAGTTTAAATAATAAAGCATCTAGTCTATCCAATTATTTTTAATTTTTTATTAGTATTTCTTCTAATTTATCTCTATCTGTGGTGTAGTTTAAATGATAAAGCACTTTTTATATAATTTATTAATTATAGATTCGAGCTATTGGAATAATAAATGATAAAAAGATGTGTATATCCGACAGATTACTTAGTTAATGCACATCTGATCTGAGTTTTTGAAAATCACGTGGTTGGTTATTTTATTCATATAAGTCGTGAGAAATATTTAGATAGATTTGATTTATGATTTTATTTGTAAATTATGTGATGTAAATTACATATTATAAAATCTATAATATCAATTAATATAAATAATATTTTATAAAATTTAATATTGACCACAAGATCTATCGCGATGGGATATAAAACTGAGTATTTAATACTCAGTTTTATAAGCCATAGCAATGATCTCGCTTCACTGGGTGAGCACGAAATCGATTAATTATATTGAATTTGCAATTATTTTTACTTTTAAATTAAAATTTTAAAATTAGTTAACTAAGAATTCGGTTAATAAATTGATTCGACTGACTTTTGAAATAAAAAATTAATTATGTAGAGAAATTGAGTTTTGAATTCGAAATTAATTGATTTTTGAATTATATTCGATATTTCAAGAATTCAAGATCTTTCAAAAAAATATTAAAATACTTAACTTCAATATTAAATTTAAGATTATATAAATATATTTTTTATATAATATGATCATAATTACAAACTAATACTATAATTTTTCTTGTAAAATGCATATATAATCACACAAATGATACTATATATGTACACACAATATAAACAGACGTACACATAAACAATTTATGTATTTACAATCCTATTATATATATATATATATATATAACGTTTTAGAAAATATTTTATCCATTCAAGTCTAATTTAAATTTTGATGATATAGATTTATAGACTATTTGATTGCTAGTTAGATTTTTTTAATTTTTGTATAAAGAATTTTAGTAAAATATCAATGGGTTTAATTAGTGAGTTTGGTTAATCGCATTTAATTTCGAATTCAATTCGAAATTAAAATTAGTTAATAATTTTAAGATTTATTTCTAAATTTTAATCAAATTATTTAATCGATTGACCGATTGGTTAATCGATGAATACTACTGTTTATTGGGCTGGTCCCCCATCCAGGCTCCTACTAAGATTGGGGCAAAACTTGATACATAATGGCCTCGGTTGAAAATACCCAAACCAAAATGCAATTGGACTTGTCCCGTTTTTCTTCTTTGAGCCTGCTAAAATCCCTGAAGTTTACACTTCCAGAATTTTTATTTTATCATTTCGCATTTGATTAATTATACAAATGGCAGAGATAACAAGATTAGTATCACACTAAAATTGAAATGAGGTTAAATAGGAATAACAATCTCATGATTTTCATTTTTATATGTGCCAATTGTTTGTCATGCTTTGAAAAGTGAAACAAAAGGCCAATATCTCTATTTACTCTTTACGCAATTTCCAAAAAAGAACATCAAAGTCATATTTTTTTAAAATTTAAGACTCTAAAAACAACTAACAAAATTTAAATTTAAATTAAGGGGCAATTATGGAAGGATTATTCTCCGCGCAAAGGTTGACCAGTACAAATTAGATGGCTTAGAGGGAGTAGCATAGATGTCCTTCACCCACACACTATAAAGCCTCAAAACTGTGGCAAAGAAAACTGAAAAAACAGACAAATGCAACCGCCTTAAAACTTTAATACTACTCTTTTTTCTGGCCTTATTTGGTTGGCAAAGATTCTGCATAGAAAAAACAATTTTTTTCCTAAAATTTAAATTCGGGTATTTAGTGCATTTTTTATTCTAATTACTCAGATTTTATTGGTATTATGATTACTTTATCTGATTTGTATAGGAATTTAATTTCAAATCTTATTTCAGACTTTTTAACTCTCTTCCCTCTCTCCTCCAACTTTTTTGTAATTCCAATAGTGGGATATGATCTAAGTACATTCAAATTTTATCTTCTCAACATTCAACATTCTCTCTTATCCAACTAAATTATGACTTCTCAAATTAGAGTATGTCATTTTAATTCTAGATGTGTTAATTTTTATATATTCATATTTAATCATTTTTGTTTGATATATGTAGACAAATTTTTATGATCCTCATATTCATTATTTGATTATTTAATCTAATAGTTTTAATTTATTGGCATCTAAATCCGTATTGTAAAATATAGATTAGAATGACATTTACAAGCTATTTCTTTAATTTGTCAAATAAAGTTAATGTATGGTTCGATAAATATATTAAAAAAAATAACTTCACTTAGTGATATATTTCAAACTTCTCATTTATTGTCTTACGACAAAGTTATTTTTTACAAAGAGAAAAAGAAAAACAATCTGAAACTTGATAAATCTTGATATATTATTAGTTTCAATTAAGTTATTGAATCATTATTTAAGAAATTTTATTCACATTTGTCATTTATTCATACATATTAATTGAAACTTTTTATATTTCTGAATTATTATAAGAAAAAAGAAACCAAAATAAATATTTATAGTATTATAATGAACAAAATTAAATAAAAATTTTACCCACATATTATGTTTGTAAGGATATTTTTGGTAATTTTATAAAAATTTTGATTAAAATCCGTATGCTTTATTTTAAACTAAACACTAGAATATGAATCCTTATAATTTTTTTAACAACATTGTTGAGGATATCCAAATATAATAAAATATATTTTTCTTTTGCAAAATTACAATTCGAATAATCAAATTCTTAATTAACTTTATTTTCTTGTCAACAGATATCTGACATCGTTCTTGGCAGGACAATCCACGTCCTTGTCCACATAGTCTTTTACCTCGAAATTTCTCGAGTTCAGACAGGTGGTAAAGTCTGATTTCCATCATACACTGAATTCATGAAACATGTTGTTTGCTCCCTTCAAGGTGGTAAAAGTTTTGGAAAATATTTAGCCAGATTCGATTTTTAATTTTACTTATACATCCTATAATTATGATCAAAGTCAAAAATCGAATCTACTTAAGTATTTATTAAAAATTTAAAATTTTATAAATAAAAAAATCGACTTAATCCCGTCTTTGTGAGCAAATTCACCGGAATGAATTCTTGTAGCGGGCCCTGCAGCTGTATAAAATATTGAGATGAGAGGTGATGAAAATGTAAACATGTATATGGGTTGTCCAGTGTCCAATGAAATTAATGCGTGAAATGATATGAAGGAAAAACCCCAAAAAAGAATCAAAATTGACTTATTTGTTATAATTGAATATGTGCTTAAATTATAGAGAAAGTTAAACCCGGGCAAAACTACAGAGTATATTTTTTTTTTTTGCAATATAGAGTAAATTATATTTTTAAATTGTTAATGAAGTTTTATGAAATGAACTATCTATAGAGTTATATGACCATTCATTATCACAATATATAACTATATATTGAATAAGTGATAAATAATTAAAAAAAAAATCTAACGAATTTCAACAAATTTTTGGTTAGTATATTAATTAATGACTAAGTTTTAAGGGAAACAATATTATAAAGACAGGTATTGTTTATATTCTTCATCTTGGGGTACAAAATCTAAGTACTGTGTATAATGTTTGATTATTGTTGTTATATTAACACTATAATAAATGTTTAAGAATGGACATATAATTCATTTAATATTTTAATTTATCCTAATAATAACATTTGACTTTCAAAAAGAGTGAATCAAATTTAAAGAAATTTTTTAATTAAATGTATTAGTAGTCTTATAACATCTGTCCTCCTACTACTTTTCAGGAAAATATATCTCTTAATAATGATTTAACTTATGCTTACAATATACAGATATAATATAATTAAACATTTCTTCACAGCATTCAGATGTAGTAAAATCAAAGATATCAATTTGTTATTATTATTATTATTATTATTATTATTATATATTTTCCTGAAAAGTAGTAGGAGGACCTGTTGTTTTTTATTTAGCTTTACATATATTATCTGATTTTGATCCACCTTCTTTGTAGGCTAAATTTTGGCCAATTAAATGATTATTGAAGCTAAAAATTTTGTTTGGTTATGGGGATTTGTGGGATGGTTTTGGGTTGTGGGTGTCTGAAGGAAAGGAGTGGTGTTTGGGGTATTAGTGGCTGGTTTGGTAGTGGTGAATGGGGATGGCTGCTGTGTAGATAGGGAAGGGAAAGGTTAGTTGTTTTAAAATTTCAATTTAACCCCTTTTTAATTTTTACTTTCACTCCAAAATTTTGTGACCTTTTTTTAATTTCCGATTTGAGCCCAAAACATGCTAGACTCTTGAATTAATTAGGGGTATATATGACAACTAAGGACAAAAACAAAAAAAATTGTTTTATGTCCTCAATTAAGTACAAATTAAAAGTTATTGTACTCAACTCATAAAAAATGAATCATTACTGTACCCAATTGAAGAAAAAAAATCTAACATTGATGTAATTAATTGAGACCAATCGATATGGTGATTAATTTACTCAATTTAGAATAAATAAAAAATTGATAGATAACAGATCAAAAGTTATTTCACTCAATTGAGGACAAATCAAATGTTGATATACTAAATTGAGAACAAATTAAAAGTCATTTTGTATTAAATTGAGAAAAATCATATGTCGGTGTACTCTATTGAGAACAAGTTAACTTTTAATGTCCTCAATTGAAAATAAAATAAATTTTATATATTCTACTCAATTGAGAATGTTTATTTATGTCAAATAAGAAGATAAAATTTGAATATTAAATTGATAACAATTAAAAGTTATTTTACTCCAGAGAAGACAAATCAAATGTTGATCTACTGAACAAATTAAAAGTAATTCAATTCAATTGATTAATTGAAAAGAATCATACACCGATGTACTTAATTGAGAACAAGTTAAAAGTATACTATATGTATTTGAGACTAAAGCAAATGTTATTCTACTTAATTGAGAATAAGTCAAATGTGTGTGCACAAAATTGAAAACAGACTAAAATTTCTTGTATTCAATATAAATTAGAGATTTGAAATCCATCAACTAGTGAGAATGTGATTATAATAATTAAATGAATGGATTTAAAATTTATTCAAATTTTATATCATTTCAAATCCATTTATTTCAATCATTCCTATATATACAATTCAGAATATTAGTGTACTCAATTGAAAATGAATTTGAAAGTTATTGTATTTAATTGAAACTAAAGCAAATGCTATTGTAGTAGAGTGAGAATAAATAAAATGTTGGTGTACTCAATTGAGAAAGAATTAAAAGTCATTGTATTCATTGAAGCTAAACCAAAATTTATTCTACTTAATTGAGAACAAAATATATGTTCGTGTGCTCAATGGAGAATAAATTAAAAGTCATTGTATACAATTGAGACTAAATATTTTTTTAGTCTCATTCTGAGTGACAATAAGTTAAATTTTTTCTCAATTGAGAAAGAATTCAATGTTATTCTAATTGAGAATAAAACATAAGCTAGTGTACACAATGGTAAACAAATTAAAAGTTATTATACACAAATTAAGCCTAAAGCTAATATTGTTGTTCTTAGGTGAGAATAAATTAAACGTCGTGTACTCAATTGAGAAAAAATTTAAATTTATTGTTGAACATCTTGTTAATATGTATGATAAGGGACTAAATTGGTCAAGATTCTAAAGATAAGGGACTAAATTGATTTTTTTCCCATAAATGATTATGAATAACATGTTGTTAATATATATGCTCCAATTAACAAATTTTGCACCTAACCAGCCATCTAATCAAAACCAATATCGAACAAATTAAAATGTTATTTTGTTCAATTGAGACTAAAACAAATATTATTGTACTCAATTGAGGACGAATCATATGTCGGTGTACTCGACTGAGAACAAATTAAAAGTTAATTTATTTAATTGAACACTAAACCAAATGTTATTCTACTCAAATGTGAATAAATCAAACGCGAGTATACTCAACTGAGAACAAATTAAAGTGAACATATACAACATATACTAAACAAATATTATAGTATTCAAGTGAAAAATAATCAAACATGAAAGTACTTATAACTCAATTGAGGCAAATTAAAAGTTATTATACATCTTTATGTACATGGACCAAATTATAGATAAAATTCTATAATTTTATCTTACCAAGAATCAAATTGAAAATATTATTCGGCGAAACGACTCAATGGAAGATGGTTAAAAATCCTAGGTCTTCATTGAAAATTTAGCAAATTTTAAATTTGTACTATGAATGCTTCAAATTGTTAACGAGATTGTTTGGGTTTTTAGTGTTCCCATCCAATTCATTTGTTTAGGTTTCTGATTTTATTTTAAATTTAACGTCTAAAAAATTTTAAATACTACTAATTAAATTGGATTAAAATGAACAAATTGGCACTTGATTAGGCGGGACGGTCCATCAAAAAATTTTCCCACAAAAAATTCTCCCGCAAAAATTTTTCTTATGTTATTCAAATTGATATGACACGTTTGCAGTTAACCAGGATGAAAAATTCCTGATCTCTTAAATGCAAAAACCATGCATCTAATGGCTAATAAATAATTAGAACAATCCTATGTCAGACATAGATCTGTGTCTGATCTATATACATATCACATTTCATGTTAAAACATACTTAAAATGCGTGCTATGGCTCGAAATCAAATGTTTGCACGATTATTAAAAACTAAATATTATTTTTCTCTTGTTACATTTAATATTTTTATTAATAAGTTAAGTTTTTTAAGGTTCAAATTTGTGTGCATTTTTAATTTTTTATAAATTTATGTTTCATGTCATAATATTTTATATAAAAAATTTATATTTGTTGAAAATTTTTTATAAAAAATAGAATAAATTTATACGAATTATTAATTATAAAATTAATCTATTTAATTAAAAAATTTAAATTTAAATAAAATAAATAGAAGACAGAAGTATATCTTGTTATCTGTTGTACTCAAACATACACATGACTAGTGTCGGGGCCAGTATTTCATAAGGCTCGATTGGTGGTGCAGCAACCATGACAAGAGGCTATAATAGATCAAATATTTGTACAAGAGGATGGACTGCAAATACTTCATAATAAATATTATCCATTGTTCCTATGGCAGCATGCACAAGCACACAAGTAATTAACATATTTATTTATAGAAGGACTCAATTGTTTTTCTTTGTCGGTTGTGTGTATAAATATGATCCAATCAGCAATTGTACAATGATTACCTTCATTGCCTCTGGATCACGGCTAACCAGAATATCAAAATCTGGTATCCACCAGTCAGCCACCCAGGAGCAATTTATCTCACTCGTGATGCTGGAGGACCAAAGATCAAATCTTCTTCGCATCTCCAATCAAAAAATAAAAATCTAAAACTAAAAAAATAATAATAATAACAAATACTTGAATGAATGGAAATGTGAAAATTGATTACTAAAGAACTAAAAATTAAAATTAATAAAATTAATAATTCAGTAATTTGGGTTATTAATTTTAAACCAATTTTTTTTATTTATTTATTTAAATCTCGATTATCCGAACATTAAAAAACAAAATACTAATTATCCGAACATTGAAAAATAAACTAATTTGGTACGATCGTTTGGTTCGACTAAACCAAATTATAAACACCCCTAAGCCCAACAAGCTTTGTTTTCAAAATGCAAACCAACTCAATAAATTGATAACCTAAGATAATTCACTCATAGTTTTTTTTTTTTCTTTCTTTTTATTGTTTTCCTTGTCATTTTATTTAACTTAGAATCCTTTTCTTTTTCATTCTTAACATAACATTCATCTTACATATTTTATAATTTTTCCTTCCTATTCTTGGTCTAACTATTTTATTTTTATTTTTTTACAAAAAAAAAAAAAAAAAAACATATTTTGTAATGGATACTCTTACAATAATATTTTTGTTTTAATTTTTGATATATTTAACCCAAATAATCACCCCTACCTGAAATATTTTTTCTACCTTAGGAGAAATACTTAAGTAAATCTGATTATTTAACTCCACTTATAAAATCATATGAATAATGATATCAGTTGACATAAATAAAATTGCATAAGATTTAATCGTAATTACAAGGTCTAATACCACGACTGGGTCTACATAAAGGAAAATATTTAGGTACACTTTTAATCTCTTCTCACACTTATAGGTTTCATTTAGGTAGACCCGGTCTTGATTTAGACCTTGTGGTCAAGATTAAATATTATTCAATTTTACTTACATCAATTTATATTATTTATTCTATATGATTTATTTCACACTATAAGATTTATTAGTGAACCCTAAAATCAGTCTACCTAAATATTTCCCTCACCTAAGTATTTTCCCACGTTGGATATTACTAGTAAGAAATGAATGATGAACTTTTTCTTTTCTTTTTTGGATTAAAGATATATAAGAATTCAATGAACTAACAACAAAATGTCTATTTAGGTGGTAAGACGCTTTCTGCATAATTTATTAGTTATGGATTTGAGTCACTAGAGGTAGACAGGAAGGGCGCTTTAAAAAAAAAAAAAAAAAAGAATTCAACGAAGTTGGATTATTTTTTTGGAACCCACCAAGTAGATAGTATATAAAATTAAACAAGAATTTGGATTTTGGTGACAATGAAAAGAACCAGCCTTAATGCAAATGTGGAAGCTGCATAAAAAGGTGATTATCACGACGATACCTTTGGTGGGGTAAGTATTTTCAAGATTAAATATTGGGGTGTGTAAGTATTTGGTTAATAAAATACTTAATCGATTTTGAATTCAATTTGGTTAATAAATTTGGCTAATTTTGAATTTGGTCAGAAATTAGTTAGTCAAATTCATGAATATGGTTAATGAATAAGACAAATGGTAGAGATATTTTTTTAATTCAGTTAATCGATTATTGAATTCAATAAATAAAAATAAAATTTTATTAAAATATTTTGATATATAAATAGCTTACATCACTAAAAATATAAATTTAGTTATTCGACTAAAAATATATTTATTGATAATTATTATAATTTTCTTTTTTAACTTAATTTGTACAATTGTTATGTTCTTATACATTAATTCATACTTAATTATATTGTCAAATTAGTATCCATAAATCACATTAAATAGTGTTGCGATATGTAATTTATTAATACTTGTAAGTTACATGATATTATAGTATTGTACATAAGTATATTGCTTATTATTCAATTAAGTTACATGATATAGTTTTTTTACTTAATTTTCTAAATCATTTATTAATAGAAATTCACATAACATATCAAATTATGTGATAAAAATAAAATAAAATAAGGAAAATTTTGCTTAAAAAATAAGTTTTTATTCAGGATTTTAGTCTAATGTTAAGGATCCAACTAACTTGAGTTGAATTTGGTTAATCAAATTTAAAATTGAGTATTAAATTCGAATTTAGTTATCCAAATTTTATACTGAAATGAATTTAAAATCAAAATTAATTAAAATTTTTAGAACTATTTTTTTAATTTCAACCGATTTTATTAACCGATACACACTCCTAATTAAATACCTGCGCCCTCTCTTTATCCATAGTTAATTCGAACTCGCATTAAGTGTTTATAATATGCTTAATTAATGTAACTATCCTTGCCTTCTGGATGGGCAGCTCTCTCTTATCGTAGTGGATGGATTCTTCGGGACTTGTATCTCTTTAACTTGCATGCTTTGCATTGACCCATGTATATTTTTTTGTTATCTTCCTAATCGAAATTCTAACATGAAAAATAATAGTCTTTTTTTTTTTTGTTTATTTAATCAATACCATGTAATTTTTATTAGAAGAAAGCAAAGGCAATTCAATTATATTTTAAATTAGATTTAGCCCAAAAAATAATGTTAAGAAATATTAAATCTTGAATTACAAACATTAGATAAATTTATTTTAAGAAGTAATTAATACCATAATTGTTTATTACAAGCTTTGAAATAGATAAGTCCAATGCATTTGTTAACATACATAAATTAAATACTCCATAAGCCTATTAATTTAAATAAACTTAGCATAAAAATTATATATTTTCTCACCATTTTTCATTTTGAGAAACTTGATATGGACTATAAAAATAAGTTATTCATCAAATCTAAGCAAACATTTATTTTTATTTTTGATTTCATTTGTTTATAGTAACATCATGGAGAGACTATTTTTATTTGGTTTATAAGTCATTAATGTTTTATTTCATTATGTTATTTTTAGGCTAGTTAATGTAAAACATTTACTTTTCGTAGGCTTAATTATCGATTTTCTGGAAAAAAAAATAAATAAAGTATTTGCAATGTCAACTTGTTTTTCGTGCTTTTGTCATTTTCAGAATTATGAGTATCTAGTCTTGCCTCATATAGACATTTTATAATTAGTTATCATAATTTTCAACCAATGTTTTTTGAATTCCATAAGCAACATATATTATCAAATATAACCAAATATAACTTGTTCTTGATATATTTACACATTTTAATACTTAACTACCCTACCTTAAGAATTAATTTTATTTCTTAATTTTTTTTATTATGTTACTTGTATTTTTATATAACTCGTATTTACAAGTGAAATTACTTAGGCTAACTATCTTACTTTGTCCACATGTAATCACACAAAATTTGGCGATAATTTTTTGTTATACACAAATGGTGGCGGAGGGATAGTCTTTTATGTGTTTTCACTTTCCACTGTTAGAACAAATGGTTAGTAGAGCCGTGATTTAAGGGTTTAAAGAGACAAACCCATTCATTCAATATGTTAGTTTAATTAGTTTTCGTTTAATTTTTTCTACATTCATCTGAAAGAGAATTTTTATACCCAAAAGTTTACGTTTTATAATTCACTCCCACCTTTTAGCTTTATTTTATTGCAATTATAGCATATAATTTGAATTACAGGCCAAGGTTAAGACTCCTCTACGCTTTATCTTCTAAGCCCCTCCAAACGCATTCAACTTCACTAGACTTGAATGATATGTGAACATTATTCTCATTCCTGTCTCTTATACACATCTAGAAAATCACTACAAGAGAATACGAATATTAGAAAAATGGCAAAATGCTCTAATTTCTTATTTCTAGTCACAAGATAATGCTTGATAATTTTTTTATATTATTAGAAAAATTACATATACAACTATAGAATAATCAACGTGTTAGTAATAGTTAGTGATTAAATGTATATGAAGAAGAAATAATTTGTCTCACATCTAAAAATTGCAAGAACAGTTGAGTATTTATAAGTACTTTTATGGATTTTTGGAGGGAAAATCAAAAGTTGGCTATAAATCAATATAATAAATTTACAGTCAAAGATGGTCACTTGGGGCTCTTGGGGCCAATTAAGCCCGAAAATTAATAATTAATTATATTTTTTAATAGTTATTAATTATTAAAATTTAATTTTAAATGTAAGGAGTGCTTAATTTAATTTTAAATGTAAGGAGTGCTTGATAAAAGTGATGTGTCTGATAAAGAAATGTGTCTTGATGAAGAGTTATGTCTCTTTAAGACATTCAAAGAAAATCTATGAATACCACTTTTATAAAACAACCTTATATCATATAGAAGATAATGACTGTATCTCTTATACACATCTAGATGTGTATAAGAAAACAGCTTATTAATACATGGTGAAACCCATTCCTATGTTAAACCAAAGAATCATTCTATGTAAGATTCTAGAAGAATATTGACTATTAATTTTAAGAACAACTTAAGTAAGGGTAATAATTCTTTAAAGATAGTGGATACACTATCAAAACCATCTCTTATTTTCTATTTCTTTGATTATTTTCTAACACCACCAATTCAGAACATGAGTAATCGAAGTATAATACAAATTTTCATCTTGAAAGAGATTCACGAGTTATAGCTAGGTAATTAATTATTAAATTGACCTCATTTATATCTTCATCATAACTTTCCCATGTCCAACTGCAGCCATAAAAGTTGACAATAATAAAGAAGAGAACAAATAGAAACATTCTTCACCTGTTAATACAATTCAGGGTGCGAGCTTCTTTGCATGTTGATAGAGATGTCGGCATTTATACACTTGTTGTAAAATCAGACAATTGTATGCAATAAAATGTGATATGTCAACTTCAATAACATATATATATATATATATATATATATATATATATATATATATATGTAATCCTATTTGATTAAATGCTTTATTTTTTTTGAGATGAAAAAATAAATATTTGGTTAACATATTGAGATGTGGCTGCCACCTGCCAGAAGGAAATAGCGTGCAAAATAAATCCAGAACCAGCAGGGTGTACATATCCATTCTCTGCTAAAATTGCCTCCTCTATTGCCAGGTGAAAATCAATTAGCTCGCATAATTGAGTTGTATTTTTTGGCTTCGAGTGTTCTTTCTTTTTTTGACCTATCTAAATTATCTATAAGCAGAAAATGAGTTACTCCATGGTTAATGGACAAATAAGTCATTATATATAATTTTTATCCACTCACTAATAACCTAAAAATTTGTTAATCAATTAACCATGCAAGATCCTTATAAATTGACACAACTCATGCAAAAGTATATGATGTATCTGAGATAAAAAGAGATTAGAAAATATATTATAAGTGATTGACAAAAATATGTTATAAGATAATTACAAAATATTATTAGCCATTGTTTCGGTGCCACAGTCATTGTGCGTGCACGGCTAAAGTAATATATATAGATAGCTTTGGTATAGAAATGATTTATTTTAATATATGTGCATTTAGCACTTTTAAAAAAAAAAAAAAAAAAAAAATTTGACAAAACAATATGTATGAACAAGTTTTCCAAAAATAAAATCGTACGGAACGCCTAATGAATAAATTAAAGTTTTATACTTGAATGAGATTTTAGGAAAGGTCATTCTCTATTCTCACAGTCACCATTGGGCACATATACTCTAGATGCGACTAAATACTCTCCAATAATATAACATGTAATTAGTTACATAGCCTGTAGTTGAGATACCAAATTGATATAATTATGCGAAAAATTTATGGCTGTGTTAGTATTAGGGGAAAAACATTAGTGCATAGGACTTATAAAATAGCTAAAATAATAAGTCAATTGGTAGTTTTGTAGTATCATTTGAACTATATTGTAATTTTGGTTTATCATTTGAACTTTATTATGTTTCATTTGCAAAGGAGACTTCTAACAATTAACTTCAGGCTCTGTAGACTATAGGGCATAGGAAGTACAATTCTAATAAGAGAAGGGTTTAAGAGGAGTTTAATTGAGTAGAGACTTTAATTATCATTGTGACTATCGTTTGAAAATTTTTCTATGATTAATAGAATTTTAATAGATTTCTATCATTGTTAGTTTTCTAGTATATCTCCTATTTTGCAATTAACACAATTCTAGTTATATTAGATTGGCTACAATTAGGAATGAGGTAGAACATCCCATTTTACATGCCTGATCCTCACAATTTCTTTGAGTTGAAGCTACTTATTTTTCTAAAATTATGGGTAAATTAAGGAGGTGTTTGGTTCACATTCGAGAATTGGAATAGGAATCATTAACCCCACTATTAGTATGGGTTTATATCATTCCCCTTATTTGTTTGGTTTAACATAGGAATGTGTTTCATTATATTAATAAGTTACTCAACTTCAAACCCATGTCACAAGTAGGGAATGAAAGTAGGTATTTTTTAACACTTTCATTCCCATAGAATGATTCCGATAGTATTCAACCAAACATCATCTATGGGTATCATTAATTTTGATTCTCATTCCCCCTCTCATAACCATAAACCAAACACCTCCTAAGTAGTTCAAAAAAGAAAAAGCAAAAAACACAACCCACATTTAGGGTGAATCCATCATGTTTTCTTCTATCATGTTCACGTTTAGGTGGTTCAGAAAAAAGAAGCGAAAAAACACAACTCACATTTTAGGGTTAAATATTCTTCAAATATGTGAATCCATCTTGTTTTCTTCCTTGTCTTAAGAAGTGGCTCCAATTTGTGTAGCAATATTCTTCAAATAATATATGGAAAGATTTTATAAACACGTTTTAATTCTTTCTAATTTTATATAAATCACACGTTAATAAGTTATTTAAAAAAATTGCTACAGTACTTAGGAGGTGTTTGGTTCACATTACGGGAATCGATGCTAATGGGAATCATAAACCCCACTATTGGTATGGGTTTATATCATTCCCCCTTACTTGTTTGGTTTAACATAGGAATGTGTTTCATTGTATTAATAAGTTACTCAATTTGAAACCCATGTCACAAGTGGGGAATGAAAGTGGGTATTTTCTAACACTTTCATTCCCATAGAATGATTCTCATAGTGTTCAACCAAACACCATCTATGGGTATCATTAATTTTGATTGCCATTCCCCCCTCTCATACCCATAAACCAAACACCTCCTTAGTCTAAATAATATTACAAATTGTAGTTATTGAAACATAACCTAATAAAGTTTACATGGACAATCCCAAGAAAATCAAGAATCAAGGGCCGATTTAAAATCCGGTAACTAGGCACCTTTTATAAGTCGCGTCTTAAATGCAATACATGCAGCTAGGAGGGGATGGGATATGTTTGGTGTGGTATTTGGGAATTGGAATCAAAATGAATTATATGTCATTCTCATGTAGACAGTTTAATCACCTGAATACGGGATAATCTTTTGTTTAATTTGAATACGGGATAAGTTTTGTTTAATTTGAATAAATGATGAGTTTAATTATATTGATAAATTAATTAATTTGAAACCCAAGTTACAAATAGAGAATAAAAATGAATATTTTCTAACACTTTCATTCCCATAAAATAATTCTTATAATATTAACCAAACAACATCTATAGATATTATTAATCTTAATTTTTATTCTTTCGCCTCATCCTTATAAACCAAACATCTCCTTGACCCACACAAGCAATTGGTACGATTTTCATTATTCATGGGATGGTATCAGAGAAAACTGCGTGAAAGCAATTTTTATGGGAAAAAGTATTAATTCAACATCAGTAAGAAGTCTTGACTAATTATTTTCTTGCACTGGAGAAATTACTACTAATTGACAAGACAAGTATGTATAAATATGCACTGAGGCAAAAATTCTAAAGCGGAATCAAGGGAAATTTGGAAATACTCATCTTACTCTAATTTATCACCTAATCTTGTTCAAGATGTGAAATTTGCAACTGCAAATGCTGTGGCAAACACAATAATAACTACTCCAATTATGGAGCTCTAGCACTCGTCAGAGCTTATAACATCAGCATAGGAAGCATGATATGCATGAATTTGTGATCTCTGGTCCTGCCAATGCCTGTCTCTTATGAAGATCAAAATTCTCCAGGTCTTTTTATACAAATCTACATGTGTATAATGGAGACACAGCATTGCAGAAAATCATATTTCAATTGCAATGAAGCAAAAGCAAAATTACACTATAGCTTCACTCATTTGTCTCTCTAAAACTAACACACATATTTTTATTGGCATAATTATATAAAAATAACATCTAATACATGCCACAGGCATATTACTCCGAAATCTACCTTGTAATATCGTGACCTCTTTGCTACCACTGAATTAAGGAGCTTTCAAGGTGTTGGCAACATCGATGACAAAGCGATACCTAACATCACCTTTTGCAAGACGGTCCAGAGCTGTGTTCACATCTTCTATGGAGACAACCTCAATATCTGCAGTGATGTTATGCTTTGCAGCAAGATCAATCATCTCCTGAGTTTCAGCTAATCCTCCGATATTACTTCCGCCCACCAACTTCCTTCCTGTTTAAGTTAGTGGTTTAGTTTATTAGTGTTGAATTTCATCCTAACAGTCCCAAGTACAGAAGACTGCATAAAATTCTTTTGGGTAAATAAAAACCATGACCTTGTAAGAAATGAAGACGTTATAATTTCACATACCCATAATTAGAGGAGTAACTGGAAGCTCAAGTGGTTCTGGAGGTGCCCCTACTATGATGAGCTTTCCATGATACTTGAGCAGACCAAGCAAGGGTAATTATTCCCTACTTGCCAAAAAGTATTGAAAGTGATCCAACAATGAGAAAAAAGATAATATTAGTAACCAATGAATACCATCTGGTTAAAGTTACAAGACTCCGATTTTTAACACTTTACCTGCATCTCATCTGCATTTCGGCTCACCAAAAATGCATCTGCTCCAAGACGGGTAAGAGCTTCTTCCTTCTTATGTTCAGAAGTACTGACAACCGTCACCTTTGCACCCAATGCTTTTGCAAACTTGATGGCCACATGACCAAGACCACCAAGGCCATTAATTCCAATGTGGCTTCCTGGTTTGGCAATGCCATAGTATTTCATTGAACTGTACACAGTTACTCCTGCACAAAGTAATGGTGCACCAGCATCAAGTGGCATGTTCTCAGGGAACCGAATGATGAAGTGCTCATTGCAGACCATTTCATTTGAATACCCTCCATATGTTATGGTTCTATTCCATCAAAGTTTGGAGCGGAATAGGTCAACACCATTTTTGGACAATAGTTCTCCAGGTCTGCGTTACAACTATCACAAATGCGGCATGACCCAACCAAGCACCCAACACCCACTTTATCTCCAACTTTGACTTTTGTCACCTTGCTGCCAACCTCTGTAACTTCACCTACAATCTCATGCCTGCGAAGGTCAACAGACAAAAGAAGGAAAAAATTTTCATATACTAAATAGAAAAATATGAATCACAACGAATGGGATAGTGAATAATGCAATATGCAATATTGGGCATTGATTTGGTAGGTGTCACTAGAATATGTATAACTAACATGACAGTATCAAATTTATGCACGGATATATATCATTATCAGGTATGGTATCAAAGAAAATACCCTGGCACATCTAGGATAAGCAGAAATGCCCCAGTCATTATTGAGCAAATGAATGTCAGTATGACAGATCCCACAAAAGAGCACCTTGAATCTTACATCATCCTCGAGTGTTGCCACTATAAAAATATAGATACTATGTCAGATCCTTAACAAAATTTGTTCATGTCCCACAAAAGAAGTTTTGCCTGTCCCACATTTTGATATGAACATATCGATATTTATACAGCATAAGATGGTGAGAACTGAATAAGATAAGCTAATTATAGGAGAAAACACTCTGAACGGCTAATGTACACTATCAAATCTAGTTGACAAGCTTAAACATACATTTCAATGAACGTCCAGTACATATAAAATCACTAATAAAGATGCAGAGTAGCATAAAAAATTTAAAGTTTGTACATTTTAATTCTAGACCCTCCGAAGTTCAAAAGTTACTGGAACTCAAAGAAGATTCACATAGGTGCTGATTCATTTCATCATCTAAGTTATTGAACTAGAAACAGAGAGCCACAAAAAGATCCAAGATAACAAAACCCTTAATTACAAAAGATTAGTAACATTCGAGTTCTATGCACTCCAAGTTGTTAATTGACTTAAAAATTATTACTCAGACTTTCTGCCTAAACACCTTGCACAATACCATATGTTAAAAGTTTTTCATAAAAAATGGTAGAAAATGGGACCAAAACTAATTACATCCAGACGATCTTGCTAAAGTTACCACGACAGCAATTTTGATCCATGATCTTCTGTTTTTGAACTCTATTACCCCTTCAAGTGAAATCATACTATACTATACAAAGATTTACGCAAAAAAAATTCTACTGATAACCAGTTATAGCTATTAGTTTGAGAGATGATATCTCATATTGATCTACCACAAAATACAAACTTGTCAGGCAAAAATACATGAACCCCTTGAACAGCACCATATTTGACAAATATCCATCAATCTTGGAACAAAAATCAATGATTTTCAGATCTCTCCCAAGTTTTGATTTTGATAAAGTTCAAAATTTTTCATAACAGAAAAAGTTCTAAATCATCAAACATATATAGACAATCTAAGAAATGGGATTTTGACAAGAATATGATTCAAGAAACGGGCTCAAATATAATTTCAGAAAAAAAAAAATAAAAAATTTGTATACCTTCTGGAGAATTTTAAGGGGGAAAGGACCCCAGATGAGTCTCTAGCAGCCCATCCATAAGTCTTCACTGGATGCTCCTCTTCTGGTGATTTTCCAGCCATTTTTCACGCAGTGAAAGTGAGGGAATGAGGGAGAAAAAAGATTAGAAAAGAGAGCCGAGAAAAAACACGTCTTCTGGCTACTGTATATACACCGAGTGTGGGAATATGTGGATTGGATTAAAAATTATATCAATGAAATTTATAAAATAATATCATAAATTAAGGAAGGAGATGGTTGTGGTGAGGTAATAATTAATAATGTAATTTGCATACTAATACTAGTAGGGCATTAATTTACAACAAAGGAAAATAGCAAGATTTACCATTAAGTTATAAATTCTCTAAATACTTATCCAATAATTTCTATCGCTTAATCCTTCTTCCCTCATCACCAATTTTAAGCATAATCTTACCCCTATATTTTAGACAATGAATTTGGTAAAACAAAAATCTTATTTAGTTACAATTATTGTTTAATTAGATATTTTCCACTTTGAAAATTATTACTATTAATTTTAGGGAAAATCGCCGAAATAGTCCTTCAATTTTTGCATTTTAGCCAAAATAGTCCTTCAACTAAGGGAAAATCGCCAGAATGGTCCTCCAACATTTATTTTTTGGCCAAGATAGTCCTTTCATGTAAAATTTATAAAAATAAAAAAAAATTTTGAAGGACCATTCTGGCTAAAAAATAAAAGTTAAAGGACTATTCTGGCTAAAAAATAAAAGTTGAAGGACTATTCTGGCTAAAAAGAAAGTTGAGGGACTATTCTGGCTAAAGTGCAAAAGTTGAGGGACTATTTTGGCGATTTTCCCTTACTTTTACAACAAACTCCTGCAATATAAAATATTACTAGGCTCTCGTAAAAGGTTGGCAGAAAAGTATTAGTATTTAGGGTGTTCGTTTGGATTGAAAATATTTTTAAAAAAATTTTTTTCTCAAAATTTTTTGTCTTATATGAGTGATGTCTTATATGAGTCCCACACTAATATAACTATTATTATGCATATTTTACTACTATATTGTACTATCATTTAATTTTGAAAAAAATCAATTTTTTATTAATTACAATTACTTGTAAGGTATTTATTACCATTGTTATAAGTTTTTTTAACTTGTATTTATAAAATTAAAGATAAAACCGTTAAAATTTTGTATTTCAAAATATTTTCATTTTGTCAACCGAACACCGAAAAATTATATGGAAAATAAAATTTTTCATGTAAAATATTTTCCAAGGAAAGTCCAAACGAACACACCCTTAATTATATGCTTTCTACAATATACTGCACTATAAATACTACTAGTATTTAATATTTTTTATACTATTTTTAATTATTTCTATATACAATTTTTGATTACTTTCTCATTTTATATATGTCAGCATTCTAAAAATTATTTTCATTCAATTTAATTCAAATAATAACGGTCTAATAGAGTCATTGATTCATACATGAATGAATGGTGATTATTTTTGAAAAATAATTTTCCTAAAGAAAACATATACCAAGCAAAATATTTTATTAAGATGAATAGACAACTTACCAATACATTGATACGTAATAGAAAGTTCCAAAATATTTTGCATGTGATTCCTGTTTCTTGTGATTGATATAATTTACCAATCCTATTTTTGATTTCTAACATTGTATATGGTTCAGAAGATATTACAACTGAATTTGATTTATAATGTTAAAATAGTATAATGAAGATGAAGCTGTAGAAGACCAATCTAAAATTTTTGATCTAATATCATTATCAGGAATTTGTTTAAGTACAAATCCAATTCAAGAATATTATCATTTGTAATCATATTTATTTGAAAATCTTGAAATTGAGAAAGAATATTATAATATTCTTTATTTTGATTATCATCCAAAATTGTATTAACATTATTATTATTATATACAAGTATTACAACATGTAGATGAAGTATTACAAACAATATTATCAGAATCTGTAGAATTATGATCATGTATATGAATTTGATCAGAATCATAATCATCAGAAGAAATACTAGTATTACTATCAGTACTAGAATTATTTTCTGTATCTATAATTTTATAAATTTCATTTTTAATTTCATCGTCCAAATCTAATAGCTTAATTTTAGCTTTTTTATTCTCAGTACAATTTGGAGCTATATGACCTTTTTTACCACATGTATAACATTTGATTGGTTTTTTCCTAAATTTTTTAGGTTGAGATTCTCTCTGTTTTTTACGAAATTCTCTCTTTATTCTTTGTTTTTCTTTAGAATGAGAGGATTTTGTTCTTTTACTGTTATACCACTGCTGAAGATTTTTTATATGATTTTTTCGTGGAAGGAATATCTTCTAATCCAAATTGGCTACAAAATTGACAGAGATTGTACTTAATCAGCTTAATTGTCTCTTTAACTGTTGATTTAATCGAATTTCATTACACAAAGCTATACCTTCTTGTACACAAGTTCCAATTAACTTGCCATAAGTATAATAATCATATGAAATTGAAATATTATCTTTACGAAGAGCTTTTTTAATGCGTTCAGCAAATAAAGGAGGTAAGCCATCTATAAATTTGGCTTTCCAGTAAGGACTATTACTTTCTGGAAGTTCAAAAACTCTGGACATAAAAGTATCTTTATACCATCTAAAAGATGTAAGTGTTTTACATCTTAATCCATTTAATAAAGTACGAATATTTTCATGATTAATTGTATAATGTCCTGTAAAATGATCTAAAATATTAATCATTAGTGTATAAACTGCATCTTCAGAATTTTGAGATGTACTTGGTTCTGTTTTGACAGCACTTAAATTAAGAGATTGCATCTCTCAAATCTTGAGTGAAATAATTATCCCACCAACCTTTTAGTTGTCCAGTAAAACCAGCAATTATCATTGAAGCAACGCGTTTGTCACTGTTATTATTTACTTTTGCTACAGTAGAATACATAAGCATTCGATGTATTAAATTACTTATCTGTCTATCAGTATAACCATCTAAATTCCATTCATAAATTTCTTTTCCAGAATAACTATTATTAATAATATGCTGTTGTTCCTCGAATTTAATATCCTGAGGAGTAGGACGAGGGTAATAATAATGATACATAGTTGGTTTATCACCAAACTTATAATTATTACGAAGTTTATTAATTTCATCGGAAATTACTTGTCCTTTATTAGGAGAAGATTGCAAATTATTTTCAAAATTAAGAGTATTAATTTTTAAAGAAGAAAAGTTTTTATCTAACAGTTTTTCTAAATCAGTAAATATATACTCAGAAAACGTATACTATAATAATATTAGCTGTATTATAAACTTCTAAAGATTGATTTTCATTTTCTTTATTTTGAAATTTATAAATTAAAGAAAATAATTTATCCATTTTATTATGAAGAGAACTAATTTGTTCACCTAAAACTTTAATAAAAATATTAGTGTAATTATTTTGTTGATACATATTATTAATATGTTGCAGAGTAATAGGTAACATATTATTTTCTGCTAATTTTTGAAAAGCATTAAATGAAAGAGAAGTATTATTTGGTAAAGTAAATAATTTTTGTGGAGGATATAACTCCGTAGATCTTATACAATCTAGAAGTGTATAAGCAGACAGTTTAATACCTTATATAATTATTCAATTGATAGTTATATTCCATGGAACAAAAAATTATTTTATTATGTAAAGCAGTAAATTCATAGAATTCTTTTGAAATATTATCAAGGTCTTGAGATGTATATACCTCAAAAAATCATTGTCTAAATTTTTGCCATTGTAAAGATAAAAATTCTTGTTTTACTTTAACTGTCTTGCAGTTGAACCGGGACTAAAATCTATAACAGTAGTCATAAATTAAAATCTAATTCGGATTCAGTAGGAATTTCTTTATCTAATTCATTATTATGAATTGGTCTAATTATATTATTGTCATTTATATGTAAATGATCAATATGAGAAGTAGATGGAATATTAGCATCAATTGTATGTAATGATGCAGGTTTTAAACGTGCAGGTAGATAATTATCATCAAGTAAAGAAAATTGAGATTTTGAAGAAAATGTTCTATAAGGATGTCTAGATGATGATGGTCTAGAACCAGTACTATGTCTGGATGGAATATTTGTTTTATCAAATCGAAGAACAATTTGTCCATTTGGTATTGATATAATCTGAGAATCATGCTGTATAATATTTAAAGCATGTGATGAAGAAGGAATGCCTTCATTTATAATCCAATGATCAGGAAATTGTATTTGATTCCATTTAATTGGTTGTCTAGTTATAATCTGAGATTTATTAAAATTAGTTCAAAGTCTCAATTAAAATTGTTTCATTAGTTGAAATATAAACTAATTTACACTTTGGATTCAAAGTTGAAAGAAGTTTAAAACAAACTCTAAAACATAAACATATAAGTTTCTAACCAGGTACATAATTGTAACCATGAATTTTAACATTTAATGTTAAAGCATCAAGATATTAAATCATATAACCGAAATTCTTAACTTATATGTAGATGTGTATAAGAGACAGACTTTGGCCCGATCGATTGAATTATCCCCATCAAGGATTTTTCCAGAATTTGGTATAATAGGTTCGATACATTTTCTGTAAACCTTTTAAAGTTAAAGGTTTAAAAGCAATTTGCACTAATCCAATATGCATAAAATTAAATTTACCAGCAGTTCTATAAGAATCAATATCATTATGATCTAATAATTGTATAACATGTTCATCAGAATTTAATGGAATTGATTTTTCTGTTGTTTTAACAACATATTTAGATATGATATTATCAAATAAACCATGGACAATAAAAATTTTTATAAAATGAATATGTCAATTGTTATCAAATCTTATGCCTTTGCTCTGATACCATTTTCACTAAACCTTGGACTTAAGGCCGTAATACGAAGTCCAAACCGTATTGGAATCCCGTATTGGTTTAACACCGTATTGAAAATCCGTATTGGTTTGCAAATCGTATTAAAACTAAGTTCAAAATTTAGCTCTGGCGGTTAGCCCAAGACCGTCCGCCACTAACCACAACATACATAGATTAAAGACATTTATTTCAAGTTTAAAGAGCTTTGAAATTCAAATTAATCGTAGTCTAGGTTTTTGGACTCACTATTTTTTACTTTTAAAATTTTCTGTCAATAAGAATATTTAATTTATTTTTGCTATGATGCCTTTCTTGTCCCCTAAACGCCTTCACTCATTGATACGTAATAGAAAGTTCCAAAATTGTGTCCATGTTATGGGCTCCATTATCAATTTATCATTATCTAAATAAATGTCAATCATTTTCAAAGCTTAATATCAGATGCAGGTAGGAAAACTTTATTATAGAAAAATATTATCAAATGACATGTTAATTGATATTTTAAAAAATTTAATATTTTAAATAATAATTTATTATTTTATTTTATTTTTAATTTATCCCTTTAAATAATAAAATTTTGTTAATTTAAAAATATTATTTCATATGTTATTTGATAAGATATTCCAATAATAAAATTCTCTGTGCATGTACGAGGGACCCCTACAACCTGTCATGGGTCAACTTGGTTTGGCACAGTTGTTTATCTGTTTCTTATACTCATTTCTTTGGTTGTATAAGAGAGACATACAGGACACAAGATCTTGCAGATAGATGAATATCTTCGTAATCTGTCTCTTATACACATCATAGATATATTATTATAGTATACGTTTTCTGAGTATATATTTACCAATCAATGTTTCTCTCGCACAACCAAAAAAGAAACATGGAAATGAGACCAAATATTTGATGTATATAGTTTTATTCTAGACACACGACTTTAATCCGGCAAAATATTAAATGAATTAACTCTTTTTCCTTTTTTTTTTTTTTTTTTTTTCTCTAGGGGCTTTTGCTGACCAGGAGTTTTACAAAATAAAGTTAGAAGACATAAAATAGAATGAATCATTTATTTCCTTATGCCTGAAATCTCTTATAGACATGAATGGCTCAAGAATTAAAGGATCTAAATTGTTTTACATCAATTAATATTACTGTGAGTATTGTAGCAAATTAATCAAATCCAAATCTTAAACTAACATATTTCTGATATACATGATCCTCTCGTAAGAGTCAAGTACAAAGCATACTCTATGCCTTCGTGGGAAGCATATTAGACAGGTTTTTCAAACTCTTCAGGAACTTTCAAAGAAAATAAAAGTTTAGAAAGTCATAAGGATGTAAGAACAAGAATATTATTTATTCAAAATAAAGGATGCCTTACAAACGAAAGGAGAGCCCTATTTATAGAGGCTTCCGAACTTTAACAACGGATTCCAAAAATTCAAACTTCAAAGACGGACTTAAACTACATACGGATTTCAAACTTGAAATTGAAATAAACTACATACTGACTTCAAACTCGAATTTAAAATAAAATTACATACGGATTTCAAACTTTAACTTGATACTAATTTTAGAGATTGCGGGGATATACCCACATCTTCATAATGAACTTATGGGGACACATTTTTACCTTTATTGTAAACAAACAAAACATCAAACAAATCATCACAAGATTGGAGGCTCTAGTTATGGTGAATTATGATACTAGTAATATGGTTCAGAATGAGGGACATCTCAATAGAGACCATACCCATCCAATCTATGAAATGGTTATCTGAAGTCATCAGTTGGGATCTTGAGATCAAGGAACATGTCATCTGAGCCAAATATCAATTGAGTAGGATTTTCTTCCTAATCTAATTCTGGATCGGTTTGGGTAGCTTTGTGTTCATTTGAAGATCTCATAGAGGTAGATGAAAGATATCCTGATGGAATTTTAAAAGAAATTTGGTTTTTGAAACAAAGGTGCTCCATAAGGAATTTCGGTTATTCTTCCATATCTGAGATATTTTGTGAAAAAAACTTCCAAATAGAGTAGGATGGTATAGGTCTTGAACTATTCATTGATCGTTGAACATAAAAACGATGCAACACGAAGATTTTATTGATATGTTTATTTTCATGTGTATTGATTTGATTCATGTATAGTTCATACTAATGTTCTACCGTGTAATACCATATAGAAAAGTCCATAGTAATGAACTCTTGTTGCTAGGCATAGATAAGAAGGCTATTGCATCAGAAGTATGTAAAACGAAAAGGAAATAATAAAGAATTCCTAGGCACATCTTAATGCCATAAACATTCTTTAGGAAATGGAGCATTTACATTGATTTGGACCATGTTGCTGAAAGGGTGGTTTGAAAAGAAAAGGTCTCGGTTGAGATTGGTATGGTTGTCCACCATGAACTTAGCTAAAAAAAAGATGAGATAATTTCTAACATGAAACTTAATATCAGAAAGACTCTTAAAAGGTTTGTCTATTTGGGGAAAAGTTTTGAAATATTTTGCTCTAAATGGAGAATTAACAAGATATCTTCCAAAAATCATGAGGATAATAGACATGACTTTGTATAAGAGACAGATATATGAACTCTTCTCTTATACACATCTAGATGTGTATAAGATCTCTTATACAAGAGATAATATAAAGAAACAGTTGTAAAATGTGGAATAAAAAAGTTTGAATTGTAATCTTATAAAGAAATCGTTTTTTTTTTTTTAAATCTATTATTCTTGGGAAGATGAATTATCCATTCTCACAATAAAATTGTGACCAATAAGATGGAATTCAACCTACTTTTTTATTCCATATTTTACAACCAAAATTTCTTTATAGACAGTGTGGTAATGTTTCTCTACTTCTTTAAACTGTCAACTTGTATGACCACAGTAATGTGATTTCTTATAAATCTCTTCAAATTAGTATGACTTCCTAATATTCTTCTCTGGCATCTATCTGCAAGATCTTGTGTCCTGTACTGGGAATCTTTAAAGGTGGTGGATTTTGACAAATTTGTTTTAGCTTTTGGACAGCTATCGTCTGGTCTTTTTCCCCAACTTGGAGCTTTCTTTCTCAGCAATTTAGACAGCTAGCTTGTGTATTTAGATGTTTTTGAAAAAAAATTCTTAATATAATTTACAATTCCAAAAAATTGTTGTATTTCTTTGACAGAAAAAAAAAATTTCATGGAATTTTAGAAGTTCTTGGGTAATATGAGGATCTTATTGATATTTTTCTTTAGAGAATTTCATACCCAAGAATTCAATTTAATAAAACCTTTTTTCTCAGGCAACATAATTCCATCACAGTTCTTGACTAGACCCAAAATTTTTTACAAGAGTTGCTGATGTGACCTTCTGTCTTTAGAGAATAGAAAGATATCATCTATATATATAATATATTAATGCACTGTGCATTATGGGCTCAAATATTCTCACAATTAACATTTGAAAAATTGACGGGGCAACCTTTAATCCAAATGGCATGACGGTTCATTGATATTGGGCTGTAAGAACACAGAAAGTTGTCTTATACCTATCTTTTGGATCAATGCTGAACTGCCAGAATCCTGCCTTTAAATCAAATTTTGAGAATACCTAGGCTTCTTCCATATGGAAAAATAGTATCTATATTTTGGGTAATGAAAATTTATCTTGTTGTAGGAATTTATTGAGAGGTTTATAGTCAATTACAAGCCTTTTCTTTCCTCGGACATGTTCTAACCTTTTGTTGACATAGAATGCTTGAGAAGCCCAACTTGATTTTGTAGGTTCGATCAGGCAAAGCTTCAGAAGTTGGCTACACTCTTGCCTCATGCCAGAGTCAAATCTTTTGGTGTCATTCCAGGTCTGTTGTCTTAGTTGGAGTAATATTTTCATTTAGCTTGAAAGGAAATTGAATATCTCATATACAATTTTTCCAAAATGGAGAAGGATGATGAAAATCAACATGAGATTCGGTGCAGAAATTCTGCAATTCTTTAGTTATCTCTTGAAATCTTTTGGAGCATATGAGATGACAAACATTTTTTAAATCTTTGTATAAGGTTGAAAATTTCTTTTCCATCTTGTTCCTTTGGGAAGGGCTTTGAGGAATCTAGACTTTCGATAAAGATCAAAGCCAATAAGCACATTCTTATCTGGTAGATCATATCATAGGATTTTTGTCCATATGACGCAACTTGAGAAGAATTGAATTCCAATTTCTTTGTTTGTGTAATCCACTTTGAATGGAAGATTTTTCCATCTGCTGCTCTGAAAGATTGTATATGAGATATCCATGAGTTTGTAGGTAATACTGTAGGATTCATCATAGACATTTCATCGAATCAGTATCTATGAAACCTATTGCTGGAATAGGTCTGTCATATTTTGAGGGCAAAACTTTGACCTTTATGTGGGGAGAAATTGCAATATCTTCTTCCATGGATATTTTTTGAGCTTTGAGCATATAGATAAGAAGGATTTCTTCAGCATCTGAACCGTATAAGAACTTGTTTCTTCTGAATTGGAGTCTTGAATCGCAAAAACTGTGTCAGAAGTTTGTTCTTCTTGTTCAGAATAGAAGGATTTTATATCAGAATTATATTTAGCTACTTGAAGAACTTGAGAAACAAATTTAGTAGACTTTTACTTTTATTGGGGCAATTTTTTGCAAAATGCCCTTTTCCCCGTATAGAAAACATTTGTTGGACTTCTTTCTTCTTCCAGACTTTCTTTTGAAAAACCTCAATGATTTTTTTTTCTTGGACGGCTTAAACCTTCTTTTATGTCTTCTCTTGTCTTTTTTTTTTCACAATAGCATGACTCTTCCTTCATTTGATTTCAAGGGCTACACCTGTTTTTTTACACACCTTTTGGAATTTCTTTTTACGATCCATCATCTGTTCGAACATCTTCTGTTGTTCACAAAGTTTGGTTAATGCGGCAAGGATGAATTGAATCAGGAGAAAATCCTGATTCATAACTTTCTATATTGCCGCCATTTGCTTGTGTAATTCTAAAAAGTTAGATGTGTATAAGAGACCTGTATATGTCTCAGGTCCTCTTGTTAATTCTCCATTTAGACTTGCAAAAAACATCTTGAAATGCTGTTCTTTGAGAAATTCTCTTGAAATGATAATCCAAGTCATTTTTTCTCAAAGAACAGCATTTTTTGTCAAAGAAATCCTGATGTTGTTTTTCAAGGATCAGTGATTCATTTCAATGAATTCTTGGTGGATTTGCCCAAACGTTAGGGCTAAATCCTTGCATTCTAAAAATCTTCATGACCTGTATTCTCCCAAACTCATAAACCAATCTCTGAGAGTTCCAGTGAATCGAGAAGCAAATTCTCTCAGGATATTAGGAAGATATGCAGAATCATTCCTTTGTTTGTTGCAGGTCTAGCCATGCCACAAATGTGAGCATCATTTCCCTTCTTTTCTCAATAGGGATATCATCATATGTAAACTATGGTCCACTTAATGGCATGGTTGAGGTTGTTGGGTTATCGCTGAATCTTTGATTTCTGTTTCTGGAATAGATTCTATAAAGATTCATCAGAATTTTTCTTCCTTCTATAGCTGGATCTGTTAGTCAGCCATCATCATTATGGAGATATCTACAAAATCTTCTTTAGAGTCATTATTCTGTAAATTATTTGACTCTTCTTATGAACATCCATCTTCATGGGTTTCTGATTCTGATTGTTCAGTTGATGTGTCTTCTTGGAATAGGTGATTGTAAAAAATGGCTAATTGAGCTGTTGGAAAAATGTCATCATCATTTGGTATAGAATCCTTTTCATTTGGTTCCTTCATTATTGGCTTCTTCTGTTTTTCTTTTTGGGTCACATTCTTTATAGAGATTCTTTTAAATATATCAGGATTCACGGTGAGACAGGAAATTGTGGTGAAGACTCAGGTTGTCTGGAATATATGCCTGATACAAAAGGAGGAACCAAAGTAGTTTCCCTTTTTTCTGATTCAATCTGAGCTATTTGTCTCTTGAAGTGAATTTATTCTGTCTTCTTGACTGACATTGGTTCCTCAAGATTTCTTTCAATTAAAGTTCTAGAAATTTTTGTCTAAAGAGTCTACTTTTTGAAGCATATCTTGATAGATCTTTGTCAATTCATCTATTATGGCATCCATTTTATCGACTCTTTCTATCACGAGGTCTATCTTGGATTCAACTTTTGTAAGAATTTTATTTTGGGCCATGGCATTTTTTATTTGCTAGTTCATCACTTTTTCTCCTTGGGTTAGCTATAAGGTTCTAACTGTGTTATATGAGCATGATTTTCTAAATGGCCAGATCCTTAACGGGCTATGTGCCTTTCCAACGGTAGAAAATCATTCTCATAGTGAAATATTATGGCAGAGGCTGTGGCATGGATTGATCGGAGGAATATATACTTCTGTTTTACACATCTTTGAGTTGCCCTTCTCTTTTAATAGATAATCAAAGCACTCCTCATAACATGATAGTGGTTTAACTCTTGGTGGATCTGGATCTAGATCTTAAGGTCTATAGCTTTTATGGCTAGAGACCTTAAGATCTAGTTCCAGATCCACAAATAGTCTTGGCGACTGCCTTCATCTTCTGAATCTCCTTCATCACAAGAACATTCAAGGTCACACATGGATGGATCGACATTCAGAGTCACACTTGGTTTTCCATTGTTTTTAGCAAAGTTTTTTTACTCATTTCTTCTGGTACATGAAAAACTTATCTAATATTCTTTCCATGCATTACAAGACTATTTGGTTCTGATACTATAGGCTGATCGGGAGCCTCACAAAGTAAAGTTAAAAGACAAAATATAATGAATATTTTATTTCCTTATGGCTGAAGTCTCTCGTAGACATGAATGTAGTTTCCTTTGCTGACCGAGCATAATACATTTCATAAGTTGACCCAGGTTTGAATTGGCTTTCGAATACCAGATTACCTCTCTCGTGGCTGAATTAATTACACTTGACCTTCCTACTTCGCACTTCCTAGTTCCTACCATAGTAAATTTTTGTGCAAATTACCAAACACACCACAAAACTTTCACATCTTTATACTCTTGGTTCTTCAACTATTATGATTTATGAATATCGCCTCATCCATTAAACTTTTAAAAATGTAAATCATTGGCCCTTCTGCCAGTTTCAGCTATCAAGCTAACCGGAATATGTGCACGCACAATTCAAGGTTTAAAGTACAAGAATTGTATTATCAGCATAGCAAATAGAAGAAACCCTAACTTGGGATTTTTTATTCCATACAAATTAATCTACATAAATCATATATGACATTAGGAGTCTAGAGGTATAAAACATTAGAGGTTTTGATGTTGAGTGAGACTTGAAATAGCCGAAAACAACCAGGATACTGTAAAGTTATACAATGAAAATTTATAGGATTGTGTGCTAAAGATGTTTTTATTTATTTGAATTCTCCTTGCTTTAGCTAATATTTTTGGTCTAAGATTAAAAAAATTTGGTAAAAGATTTGTATAATAGTGAAAAAGCTGCCATATTTGATTTCATATATAGCCTTATCTGGTAAGATCTAGAGAAAATTGAGTTTAGATTTGAAATCTACGTTAAAAAAAGTTTAGCCATATAATTTTGTCAAAATTACATTACCACGAGATTGACGGTCAATCGTCGATTAACGACTGTTGAGTTGATCGGCTTTTTGTCAACAGATTCTGTTGGACATGGAGGAAGAAGAAAAACATAACTATATCGTTTGAAGTAAAGCATGTTAGGCTTATAATTACAAGTAGAAACAAATGCAAGGACTAAAAGTATATATTTATAAAATTAACACGATAAAGTACGTATGCAAACGTTTAGTGGCCGAAAGGTAATGTGTCATAAATATTTTGGAACTTATATATAGATCAGATTATATAAAAATTTCTCCCTCCACAATCATAACACATTGATGGTCTAACATATAAAGTAATTGGTAATATTTATTACACTCCATGGTCTAACATATTTTTTAAATCTTAATTGACTTATATTTATATTTCGGTAACTGTTGTTTGTAAATTCAAAATAAAAAAATAATAACAATATTTGTTAAGATTGTTCATATTTTACTAAAAAGGAAACATTTATTAAAATGAAATTTATTTTTTAAACACAAAAAAAATTCTCACATTGGATACTAAAAATTTTTCATTATTTTACCAAATAATATTTGGCTAAAATAAAAGTGTGTAGTCAAATCTGTCTCTTTTGAACCATGTATTATTTGACATTCATTCACATTCATTATTTGCAAAATGTATTAATCTTATTCTTTTTTCCATTACTCTTACTCCCTCCATTAATGACTCTAAACATTATTTATCCTATTGACATTTCTCAAATAATCGCTTCATTATTTGGAAATGCATTATTTGTCCTTCACTTTTACTGATTATTCAGATCTGAATTCCTAACTCGATAATGTACGAACATTTCATCCTGTTTTAAGATTGATTTGAGCGATGTGATAAAACTGAATATAGGATAGTATATTGCTGTAATTAATAATTTAAGGTTGTGCTTGGATGGGTGGATTTGAATTGAAGGAAATATTTAAAATGAATAGATTTGAATTAGGTGAATTTGAAATGACATAAAATTTGGGTGAATTTCAAATCCTTTCATTTAACCATTAAAATCACACTCTCAATTATTGGTGAATTTCAAATCCATAACTAAATCAATTAACTTATTTAGATAATTTATTTTAGATTAGAATTTCAAATTACATCTATTCAAATCTCTCTATCCAAACATAATATAAATGTACATTGCAAATTGGATATAGTTGGGGTATTGCAATTAACCACAAACTTTAGAGGTTCCCCTGACGGCCTTATGGACTATAAAATATTACCACTTAGAAATTATGGGCCAGCATGAATTCAAAATTGGACTTGAGTACCTAAGCCCAAGGATATCCATACAAATGCAGCACGAATGGGCCATCCTTTGTTAATTTTGGGCCAAGTTAAAACTTTGTTGTCTGAGTCTAGATACATAGCCCGTTAAGGATCTGGCATTTTAGGTTTGGATTATGCTAGGGTTTCACCGTACAAAATGCGTAACAGTAGTTTAGTGTAATGTTGTGTTAACAATTTTTCAAGTTGTATTTTTTTTCCCCAAATTGTACTTATTAATATGGTATTTTCTTGCGTTCAAGAATAAAATATATAAATCTAATGGCAGTTTTGTGAATTAATAATTACCTAACAATTCCCCATTCTTAAGCTTAATTTAAAAAGCCAATGATTACCCAATAGGCCAATACTCATTTTTCTCGTTCACTTTTATTTTTAATTTTCCAATTTTCTTATTCGCTACATGCTTGACTCTATTTTATGTTGATATTAGAATTTGCCTCATAAAAACAAAATCTTGATCATAGGACTCTAGCTTTGAACCAATCCAGATCCAAATTTCTTCAATTAACTTTAAAATTTTGAGGCTAGAATTGAGTTTTGTTTTTTGCTTGGAGGCTAGAATTGAGCTAACTCTTACTATCTATACACATTGAAACCCCAATTTTACCTTAATATTGGACTGCTTTTGTCAATTTCCGTTCCATATAGAGATATGTGTTCATCAATTTCAGTTCATCAAAGGTCACAAAACATCGATAAGAAACTCCTACGTTATTGGAAACATATAAGTTCTGTAGTAATTTTTCTTTTTTATCTATGTAACAAGTTTGTTGTGATTTTATGTAAATTGAAGTATAAAGCATTCCAATATTAAATCTACTACATATTATAACTATTAATGTTGAAATATATGGACATAAGAAACAATCCCTTATCTCCCCATTTTTGGTTTATGGTATTGAAGAATAACTAATATTATTCCTTAGTTTTGTTTATCTCATTTGCTTTAAATGCTAAATGTTTTACCCATTATCATTATTTCACTAGTATTGTAATTTTATTTCACAAATTAAATATATTAGCTAGACCTAGAAGAGGTAATCCAAATTAAAAATAACTGAGTACTTAGACTATTTAATTTAGGATTAAATATAGTAAACCCCCTTAACGTTTGGACTGTTTGCACTAAGTTCTTTAAAGTTATTTTTTCTCACTTTACCCCTTTGATTGACCACCAAAGATAACTTCGCAGTTAATTTTTTTAAAAGGACAAATTTACTATAAAAGTCAATTATGGTAAATCCTCTTAAGATTTAAATGAGATTTTACTTTACCCCCTCATATAAGTTTTGTAACATTTAATACATTGCAATAAAAAAATTTAATAATGTTGTCACTATTGTTAAAATATAAATATGTTCCAAATTAATTAATATTCTAATTATCGAATTATGCTTTCTTCAATATTTAAAATTTAAAAATATAGTGAAATAATTAATTTTATAATTTTTGATAAATTATTAGGGGTATTTCATCTAAATTATTTTAATTTGAGTTTTTGTTTATATGATAGTTAAAGTTACTTCATATAATTTAATGTTAGTTAAATTATATTAACACACGAAAAAAATAAGAAAAAAATCATTTTAAATAAATATAAAGAAAAGTAAAAAGAAAATAAACTAATATAATTTTGATAGATGATTATAAGTCTCGTATATTTAAAAATTATTTTATACAAAAATAAAATATAATGCAAAAGACCGAAAAATACAGCTAGTGTTAGACAATTTTTGTATTCATTTTTTGGAAAACTAATCTTAATAGTCCCCCATATTTCACATTTATATTTTTTTAGTCTCTCACATTCAAAATGATTCATTTTAGCCCCTTACAAATTCAAAATGCGTCATTTTGGTCTCTCGACATAATTACAGGTATATTTTGATTTGAAATACCCACATGCGTATAAAATATTACATATTCAAGTGCAAAATTGACAATACGTAACCTTAAATAATAAATTGTACCGAAAAGAAAGGGATTGGAATTGTTAGAGTAGAGTTGGCGGAGAAAAAACCGCGAAAAGTGGAATAGGGCTAATGATGATATGTGAGAATTTTGGATGTGTAATAAGAGACAGTATATATCCTGTCGTTTACTATTTAAAATTTGAGTGTTGCCAATTTTACCAATAAAAAATGTAACATTCGATACACATGTGTGTATTTCAGGTCAAAATATGTTGATAATTGTGTCGAGGAACAAAATAGTACATTTTGAATTTACGAGGAACTAAAATGCATTATTTTAAATGTGAAAGATTAAAAAAATACAAATATGAAATGTGAGGGACTAATAAGGTTGTATTCCCTTAATTTTTTTTTCATTTAATTTTTAAAGAATCATTGGTGTTGGTAGGCATCATTATACTTTTAATTGTTTTGACAATATTTTTATATTAATAATGATGAAGTAAGTTAAAAAACACATACTACACTTAGAAACTAAAGAGACAAATATAATAAACTTTAATGGATTAATTTTATATTTTCTTATAATGTCTACGGGTAAAACTGCCTTTTTGGACTTCAACTTTAATAGTCAATTGTTGATGTGTAGGAAATTTTATTATATTTAACCCTTCTAATAATTAAACGGGTAATGATATTGCCACAGCAAATTTCTTAATGCCACAGTAATTTTTAAGCAAATGACACTAATACCCTTCAGAAGTGATAAATATCTTGTTGGATTCTTCTCCTCTTCTTCCTCCTCCTCCTCCTGCGCTGCCACTCCATAGCCTTCCCTTCACTCCTCTGGCATCCACTAAATCCCATCCCAGGCATCATAATTTCTTCCTCAACACCTCTTTCAAGTCCGAAGACCGTCCGGCAACGTCATACCCGATTGAGATGTGTATAAGAGACAAATTAGTATTGCCTATTGCTTCGATTTCTGAACTGAAGTCATGAAGTTCAAGAATCTACTGTTCGAATTTGAGGGTTTTGGGGTATGAGTTGTTATAAAATTAAATTGTAGGCAATGGAGATTGTGGTTCTCTAGGTTTACATTCGGGAAGTTTTCTTTTGGAAGGAATGACCCATGAAATCAAACTAGGATTAATATTCTGGAGCAAGGTTAGGTAGACGGTGTGTGTGGTGGCCGTGGGTTCCAGATATTAATTCACACATGTATTTGACTTCTATGGAGGGTAAAGTTGGCAATTAATTTAAATTTGTTGTGGCAATATCTTTTGCCAAGAGTAACGGTGGATGAAAGAAATTCAAACAACATGTTTTCTAAAGCATTAATTGACATTAATTAACAAACCTGCCCTCTCAATGATTCCATTTTGTCTTGTGAACCTCCCACCACCACTGCATCTGCAGGACTTTTCTGCTCCGGAACCACCCAGCCTAGCCTTCCCTTCTCTCCCTCTTTATCTCTCCAACACGCAATATTAACCCTTAATTAATCAACACAAATTCTATCGTATACCAATTGATAATTCCGCTTAAGTCATATCTTAAACTCAAGAATGGAGTATATAACAGTATTTTTGCCGGTAGCCGAAAAACTTACCCGCACTTATCGATGTTTTATGCGTAATATTTACAGGGACAATGTCCTTTTACAAGTTATTGGAGTTTTAGACTCTTTAAATGTTTATTATCGAAAGACTTCTAACTATTTATGGTTAATTAGGGTACTTTCACTAATTCCTATAGTTGTAACTGATTATTTTCATTTTGGATCCTATTAATCCTACCCAAGTATTCAAATATAATAATGTTTAATTATAAATAATTACTGAAAACTTGGGTAGGATTAATAGCTGTCTCTTATACACATCTATATCTCAAAAACGAAATGACTTCAGTTGATCCACACAACTTTTTTTTTTTTTTTTTGGTTTAATGAATAGTAGTGATGATTAGCAAGACGGACCTCATAATTAACAAAGAAACATGATAAATGACACTTTCCAGGTACGCCAAACTTTTCCTTAAGTTCCGCCTGCTTTTAGACAGCTAAATTATGGGTCTCCAAACTTGGAAAATTCTGTCTCTTATACATCATTAGATTTTGACATTCAATACTTGTGGTTCGGTGTAGTAATCTTGTTTTTTGTAGTCCCACATTATTGTAGTAATAATTTGACGTGCTTAATTAAGTTATTTGTAGAGTTCACTTAGCTTGACAAATTGACTTGATTAATGTAGTAGTTGTCTCAATAATTTTTAAGTTGTTATAAAATAATAAGAAAGTAATTTAAAAGAGATAAAAGTATTGAAGGAATAGTAAAGTTATTATTTTATTTCTTTCAAATGTACTTAATATAGATTACAACGTCTCTATTTATAAGTATATATGTATGTGAACAGACTCGATAATCGAGTAAAAATACTTATAAATATGCACATTGGTATAGTATATTGATCTCATAAGAGAATACATTGACGGTTCATTGATTTGTGAATAGATTAGGATGTAGGCAAATGTTTAGTTAGACCCCATCTTTAATTCCACTGTAGCTGGTGTGGATTAAACATTAGACAATCTTTGACATCAGCTGATGTAAGCAAGATTCTTCAAAATTTAATCCTGACCACAGGGTTTACAAAGCGTATATCATAAGCTCTCCTCTTAATTACAGGAAAATAGGATATATATGATTTAAGAATACAAATGGATATTAACATCCAATGTATTCATAACACTTCTCCTTGGATGTCCATGTATTAAAAAATATGCTTCATTAATACCTTACTAGGTAAAATTTATTGGGAAAAACTCTAGTGAAGGGAAAAGAGCACATCATTCTTTTGTACAAAAAACATGATGAATTACTTTCATTAAAAACCTTTACCAGGAAAAGCCATGGTAGAGTGAAAAGGAGTACAGTGTTTATTTAATATTTATAGTACACTTTTGCATGTTGTCTCATTACAAACCTTGTCAAGAAAACCTATTGATACAAAATCATGGTCAACGAAAAAAGAGTACAACATGTACTTTTACTCAATTTCATGAAAATATCACTTAATATCTTTGAGAAGATACATTTCAATTTTTTTGCAAACTAAATTCTCAAATACTACTGTTGACAATGCCTTTATGATTAAATCCTCTAAATCAAACACCATAAGCAAATTTGTTAAATATCAATATTTTCATTCTTATGAAGATCATGACTAAACGAAAAGTTTGGTGAAATATATTTTGTTCTATCTCCTTTAATATAACTATTCTTTAACTTAGCAATAGCTACACTTTATCTTTATATAACTAATAGAAACTAATCATGCAATGTGCGATCATTGTCCACTATTTTGTGTAATAGGAAAACAAGTTGTAAAAATTATAATTATTTATTAATACAAAATATCTAAGTACTAAACAAAAAGGCAAAAAACACGTTAATTCGAACATAATAAAAAATAAAACAAAAAATTAATGAAGTGATTTGTTAAAGGGTGGCAATTCACACTAGTGCAAAGTAATGGAGTGATTTGTTAATGGGGGGACAATTAACTCGCTAAGACGCCTACAACTCAAGTACAATTACTCGTTAAACTTCAATCAGTTACAGCAAATATAGGTATCCAAGTCTTGATTTGCTCATTTTGCTAATGGTAGCTCATGTAGTATCTGAAAAATATTATTGTTTTATTTCCCTCACAACAAAACATTTCAACTATTAGTACATAAAAAATGTTAAATGAATAGGTATGCAAAATACTCATGAGATAATGATACATAAGCAGCAGCCTCTTAAATATTGAATACAAAAACAACCAAAAAACCAGTATATTTGTGTCCATAAATAATTTAACTTTCAACTCAAAGTTTTTCATATCTTTCATAATGCCTCTCTTATGATTTAACTAGTTTTTTTAATTATTTTTTGACCCCATATATATATATATATATATATTTATTTATTTATTAATGTTAGTTCAATGTAGTTAAATAAAAATGTCTCATGTGAGACGCACATGAGTCAGCACATTTGCGATTAATGTGCGCTGTCTCTTATACACATCTAGATGTGTATAAGAGACGTAGTTTTAGAAGTTGAATGATCTTTTCAAATACCAAAAAAGTTTAATGACTAAAATAAAAATCGAAACATAACTTAATAATCAAATAGACATTTTGTTCAAAATCTGAAATGTATGATTGCATGACAAAGAAGTAGAAAATGTTTAATTATATTTTTGATAACCATAATAAGAGCTTATACATGCATAAATATTTATTACAATCGAACAATTACGATAATTTTTTTTTTTTTTTACGTAACCATTATAATAACAATAACAACAACCTACTCGTCAGAGTTGCTACCAACTCGCAACAAGTGATCTTGTCCTGGTTCAATTTCAATCGGTCAGTGAATCGCATCCTAATCTTAGTTTAAAAAAAAAAATAAAAAAATTAAGACAACCCGTGAAATTAAGTCTGTAGTTTTCATGTGAAAGCGCGGAACGACCGGATCACACAGGCAGAAATACAATTTAAAAATCATCACGTGCTCAACCGTACAACAAAAACAATTTCAACTCGACTTTTGTTTGGTTTGGTTTTAGACTTCAGTATATGGACAGAACACGGTTCTTGATCAAATAATTGGGAGTCAACTGAAGCTGTTATAAAGAGGATTAAGAGAAAGCATAAAGAGATAATATTATTATTATTATTATTATTTTATTTTCTTTTCTTTTCTTTTTCGATCACAGGCAATAAAAAAAGTGAACTACGACATCAGCTCTGCTTGGAGATATTATTTAAAATATTAATTATCAATTTTATTTAAAATAATATTGTATTTACTTTTTTAACATTTGTATATGTGATATAAAAAAGGTGATTAAAAAATATGTTTGAATAATAATTTTAAAGTATTATTTAAATAATAATAAATAATGAGCCATTTAAATAGAATAGGTGTAATTTGATTACAAATTAAATTTGCAAATTGCGGAAAATATAAAATGGACTCAAGTGAAATCTTTTTCTTTTTTTTGTAAAAATATATTTTCTCCTTAAAAGTTTTAATACCCTTTGAACTTTCGATTTACGTTTCGTCGTTGCTTGGAAATATTCCAAGTTATGCGGCGACACTTAATTAACTATAACTTGAAAACAAAACTAAGGCTAATGCTTTATGAATTGTACCTAAAATAACAACTCTCTGTACTGAAAGAACTTTAGAATCTCAAATTATTGAATTGTAAAATTAGTTTCATTTCAAGTGTTCAGAAATATAAATTACCGATCCACTGCACGAAATAGTCATTTGTCATATATACTAGATTTAGGAATATCATCAATCAAATTGGAATGCTAGATTTAAAAAACATGCACATAAGGAGTTATTCTTCGATTACATATAGCTCAACAATTTAATTGTCATAGTATTTTGCAATGTACAACCAATAGCTACAACACATAAAATGGTGCTTTCTCAAATTGTCTCTTTCCATCAAAATTGATATTGAATTATTTTCTAGGTAATTAAAAAGTTTAGGAGAATGATATGTTACTTTTTTTTTCAAGATTAGGATAGGACATCGCTAATCTTAATCATATGCTTGTGCATTACATCTAATACTCCATTTCTATATTTTTATTCCCTTTGTCTTATTTATATAATCAATTCTAAAACTACGTCTGAAGGAGTAAAAATAATGTCATATTTAATTCATACGTATAAGTATTACATTAGTCAGCGTATGTGCGATTCATGTGGGTCTGACGCACGAAATATATTACAAGATTAAAGTTGCCTAAATCTTGATCCTAATCTACTTCACAGCCAAGAGATACTTAACGCCTCCCTTACATGGTAAAAATGCGACATCAACAAATTTTATATGAGTGATGTCAACACAGATCATATTATTCATATAATTTTTTTTAACAATTACAGTAAGTTACAAATAATCTAATAGATTAAATCTAGACTTAACACCTACCTTAGTATCTCCAAAAATGAATCCTTTAGTGACAGAACTTGTATATTTTATATAATTTCAAATGAGCCGACCCCAAAAAAAAATTTAAAACTAAAGTTATATCCAAATCTTGGTCTAAAATGTCCACCTCACAGCCAGGAGATGATGAATGCCTTCCCTAGTCATTATTATTTGCATTTGGACACTAAGTTGGTTCCAGATTGCACGAGAAAAATTGCTGGCTTCTTTTTTTTGGTTAAACATATGAATTCTAGACCCCACACGGAAGACCAGCGAGGACTTACTGACCTGCCAGGTCACTACCTAGTCAGTGAACTAAATGAATAATCAGCCTCCAAAATCGGCCACCGTGACGTGTACGATGATGTCTAGCTAGTCCAATTGCTTTGTCTATCAAAAATCACAAATCAGCCTCTATATATATCACAAGCCAATCCCTTGCTAAATTGCACCACTACAAAAAAAAAATCATCAAATTTTATACTTCTCAAATCTTTTTTTGTTTTTTTTTCTAGAAGTTTTGAGAAGAAATTTCAGAAAAAAAAAAGAGAGATTATTTTTTGCTAGCTTAACTAGTGGGCGTCTCCATTAGTTAGCTAGTGAAAATAAGGGTATTTGAGACAGATCTAAAATATAGAGGAAAATAAAGTTCCTCTATTGTTGCATTCAGAGTCTTCAGAATATGAAAATGATGATGACCAATTAGATTTGAAACGAAGGCTATGGATTGAATCGAAGATGTTATGGAGCATCAATGCCATCTTCAATCAAATTACACCTATTACTGTCTGTTATACACCCTAGCTGTGTGCTGGCCATCTTGGAGATACTGAGCTCGCTGCAATCTCCATTGTCAACAATGTCATCGTTGGCTTTGATTTTGGCCTCTTGGTACTTGATATTTTCTACTTAACATTAAATGAAGCTGAATTCATAAATTTTCATTCTAAATTTGTAGTAATTTTTATTTCGAGATTCTTCCGGTCAGATATAAACGTTAAACGATACGTGCTAATATAAAAAAAAATATGATGATGTTCCTCTTAATTAAAAACAATTATAAAGTGTACGAGAAGTTTTTCCCTTTTTATACATTAATTATTTGTTACATGTAAGATTATATATTTGTACAACGTGTTGATTCAAAATTGAAGGATTAATTATGTGAACTCAAGAAAATCTCAATTTCGTTCTAAATGAAAATATTATTATCCTTCTCATGCAAAAATTTATTCCCTTAATTTTTTTTTCTGGGATTTTGTTTTTGTAATACTCAGTTGGGAATGGCAAGTGCATTGGAGACGCTATGTGGGCAAGCATTCGGAGCCAAAAAGTACCATATGTTAGGAATATACATGCAACGTTCATGGATTGTACTCTTCGCATGCTGCGTATTGCTTTTGCCGGTTTACATATTTGCTTCACCAATCTTGAAATTATTAGGGCAGCCCTCAAACGTGGCCGAGCTCTCCGGCAGTGTAGCATTGTGGTTGATTCCTCTTCATGAAGCTTCGCCTTTCAATTCCCATTACAGAGGTTTTTACACAAGCCAGCTGAAGAATTCGGTGATTGCTTGGGTTGCCACTCATAGCTCTAATTGTGCATATAACTACAAGTTGGTTATTTGTGTATGGACTTAAGCTCGGAGTGGTCGGAACCGCCGTGACCTTGAACTTTTCGTGGTGGGTTTTGGTGGTCGGATTGTTTATCTACACCGTCTGCGGTGGTTGTCCACTTACTTGGCCTGGTTTCTCCTTTGAAGCCTTTTCTGGTCTCTGGGAGTTCCTAAAACTCTCTGCCTCTTCTGGGGTCATGCTTTGGTAGGTGTTTTTTTTTTTTTTTTTTTAAATGGCTGATTTTAACTTTTCTTTTAAAAAAAATAAAAAATTAATGGGTTCTCTTTTCTTTTTTTTTTTTAAATTTTTTTATTTTTACTGATATTGTCAAATGATTTTCTGTTGTCAACAGTTTGGAGAATTGGTATTATAGAATACTAATATTGATGACTGGAAATCTCAAGAATGCAGAAATTGCAGTGGATGCTTTGTCTGTTTGGTAAGTTATGTCTGAGAAATATCAAGATTTAATGAAATATTATTTTTGACTAATTAGGGAATTACGGAGATTTGTTCCCTAAATTGTACTTTCATGTTCTGCATAATTACTTGATACTTCGAAAACGACGCATAAAAGCAAAAACCCTCCATTTTGGTGGTTAAAAATCCATGTAATATATAATGTAAACATTTTATTCTAGTCAAACTTATATTCTAAATGTCAAAATTTATTAAAATCTGATCAGATTCCTTAAGAATAGAAAAGAATTAAGCACGTGCTATAACCAATCAAGTGAAATGGGAAAAAGCTTTTCTTCATCTTCTATAGAAAAAAAAAAATGCTTATACAAACTCTATTTTGAGCCGATTTTAGTCAATTAATAAATGTGGAATATTACTCATTTCTGGCAGCATGACAATAAATGGATGGGAGATGATGATTCCGCTGGCCTTCTTTGCAGGAACCGGGTAAGGACTTTTTTGGCCGTCCATCACGAGTCCTTTTTCTTTTAATTGCAAATTAATCTAATACTACGTGTTTATTACTTGTGATACATTTGATTTCATGACCAATTTTTCTGGGCCATACCAATCAATGAGTAGAACAAAATTAATCAATCATAGTGAACTATTTCAATTGGCATTCTTTTGCAGTTGCCAATCACCCATTGGCACGATAACGAGTGTCCTGTGAATTGTTAATTACTACTACCTACGATTTGGGGACCCTCGACCCCTTTCAAAGTGTTCCAACTTCCCATACAAAAAGATGGGTACATGGGCAATTACCATTTGTTTTTTTAAACTTCTTAAACATAAAATTTTCTTCTAAGTTATTTATCTTATCATTTTATTACGTTGTATAATTGTACTCTAAATCACAACCATTTATGTGGGACATTAATATCTAGCTGGTACCATTAGAAGCATTAAAAGTGCTTATTAATTTTGGGGTAAAAAAAAAAAAACCATACTAGTGTGGTAGCAATTTATAGTTTAACTCTGAAAAACACAAGTTAATGTTAATTTTTCCTAAGCAACCTCGTCCACATCAATTTAGGTTTGGTAGCTAAACATAATTGAAAGGGACGGTAGGAAATGAAGGCCACATGAGGCATCATACATTGCATAGATTTAAGTCAATTGAGGAAACAACAGTGCAAGTATGCAGCCAAACCATTCAAACAATTCTCCTCATGGTGGTGTGGTGTGCCCTACTGCTTATTTTGGAGATTTCTAGATGTGACATTTTCTAACGCGTACGTAGTATTAGTGGTAGGCTTCATGTTTTAATATGTGTGGTCTTGTTCGACGCCCACTAGTTAATAAATTAGATTTTTTTTTCTCCTTACAATGGTGTATTTTGTTGACTGTAAGTAAGCTATTCACTAATTTTTAAATTAGGAAGATGTAAGAATTATATCGAGTTGAAGTAATAAAACAGAAATCTTTTGAATTAGGAAGAATTTCTTTCTAGAAATAATGGTGATAATAGAGCAAAATATAAACCCTATACACTATTTTTCCACATAAATTAAACTGCCTACCAAGATGCAGCATCAGATGTTGTGAGGGTTTGGGTCTCTATGTGTCGGTCACTGGTATACAACTAAATAATTGGTCCCAAGAAATTGATTTGTATGAAAACAATATTTGAAACTTGGACCCTTGGAATTTATTTTGATCATAACCACTGCTTTTAAAAACAAAATAAATAAATAAACAATCAAATTTTCTCCTATCTAGTAACTCGAATCTAGAATCGATAGATTATAAAAAAAACATCATACTACCTGCACTTTGTTATCCACCATAACCACTTGTGAATAGGGAAGAAGATGAACTTTTAATACCTTAATAATAATCTTGTAATTGTAGAATTTTTGTTTTTTAACATTTTGAAACACATGGATTATGCTGCAGGGTAAGGGTAGCAAAAGAATTGGAATCCCTAATTATTAGGAAATGAAATTAGGAGCAAAATATGCTAGACCAAATAAGTGACATACGCTTCATGCATTAGTACGGCCTCTTCTTCTGCCTCTTAATAATGATTCTCCACAATGAAATCGGCTTAATTTTCTCATCTAATGTCTCTTGTGCTCGATGCTAGTGAATCAGCTCTCCGTCCTCTTAGCCGTCACCATTCTCCTCAATAGTATTCAACCAGTTCTATCTGGTATATATGTTAAATTAGATTTTAAATTCTTTATCAATTTCGATTTTAATATTAATTCTTTTTTACACCATCAGTATGAAAGAATTTTTTACACAAATAACATCTTGATACATGTTACAATTACAAAAATAAAATTCAAAATTTAAACGTCGATTACATGACATATATTTAAACTCACTTATGTTTTTTTTTTTTAAAAAAAAAAATTCTAATTCGTTAGCGTAAGAAAGATCAATATTTTCATAACTATTTTAGGATTATTCATTTTTTTTTTTTGGGGGGACAAAGCTTGACACATAGTGTGATTTTGTTTTCTATTACAGGGGTAGCTGTTGGATCGGGTTGGCAATCATATGTGGCCTATGTAAATATTACCTGCTACTACTTGGTTGGACTTCCACTTGGACTTGTAATGGAATGGGTTTTTCACCAAGGAGTCATGGTATGTATGCATGAGTGCATGGATGGGTGTAAAAAATTTGGACTTCTCTTCTTCTACATAATCATAATTTTCTTTCTCCTTCATTTCACTATTATTGTTGGATCAATACAGATCAAATCATATTATTTACAAACAGATTTGACAGAATTTAAAAAAAAAAAACACTAAGGCTGCGGAACATTGAAAATCCATCAAGTTTAAATCAACAAAAAGTGGTTGTCAAATGGCAGATTCTAATTTGTACATAACATTTGATTAAACTAAGCGATTTAATTAGGAGTCAATCATATCGAGCTTGATCCAAAATAATTTTCATTAAATTGACATCGTCGGAGCTAGTTAAATTATTGAGGAATATAAATAAGAGTTCATTCAGCTGAAGTAATAATTATGTAACAATTATATATTACATGGATTGGTCTTGATGAATGATAACCATGAACAGGGCATATGGGGTGGAATGATATTCGGTGGAACTGCACTTCAGACAGTGATATTAGCCATCATTATTGGTCGATGTGACTGGGAAAAAGAGGTAAATTATTTACTTGAACTTTTTTGTATTTTGTGACAATGCTAGGCCTTACTAACATCTGTCTATTTCCACTTTTTTTTTGGGGCACAAGATGACCTAAACTAGCAGACACTAAACACACACGAAATATGATGGATCCTTAATTGAAATTTCTTTTTATATGTATCGTATCTATGATATTATAGAGTTCTTGATCCATTTTTTTCCATCAATTTTTCAATAGGATCTAAATGTGTATAATCATGACTGATTGATGTGAGAATATTTTCCTAACTATTCGAGCACACTCCAGTGATTTATTTCCAATCTTCAAAAGCATACCACGTTTCCTGCTAATTTCTTTCTCTTTGGATTGCAGGCCGAGAAAGCAAGTAATCGTTATAAAGAATTGGGCTGTGTTGGCCTAACCATCTTTTATGGATCCAAAATGGCTTAACAATCTTTTTCGTAACCAAAATATTAATCAAGGCGACGTGTCAAAGCCTATATCCATCAACTTGTTCAGGCTTAATAATTAGGCATATAACTATTAAATTTGTTTCTTTGTTCTAGATCCAATTTTTTTACTAGGTAGTAGATGATATCAGAATCATTTTGCACCTTTTGATGCAAATATAATAAAAGAAAATTTCTAAAAAGTGAATCTTGGATCGTTTATTACTTGCAAGTTGCAAAAAGTGAATGTTAAATGAGTGATGAAGCAAACTCTTACATCCAATCATTTTAATATGCAATTCAATTGTTAAAAGGACAAAAGAGGCAAATCAAACACACACACACGCACACACAAATTCATATTAATTAATTATATGGAAAGAGAGATCTAGATATACAAATTTCATGTTTCTGGGTAATGTGTACAAAGCCCAATGCTAAATTGGAAAATGCAGTGTTTACCATAGTCAATTGTCCTTTCAAAGAGATCTAGATGTTCATGTTTCTGGGTAATGTGTACAAAGCCCAATGCTAAATTGGAAAATGCAGTGTTTACCATAGTCAATTGTCCTTTCAAAACACTTATTTGGGCTCCTCGCGGCAGCCCAAAACCACTAAAATGTAGCATTTCTAACTTTTTTTTTATTTTTATTTTTTTAATTTTTTTTTATATTCTTCTGGGAAATTGTTAGGTGAATTGAATACATATCATGAATCCTTGATTTATATTCACGTGAAAAAATTTTATTTTAATGAGTTGAAGTAATGTAGATAAATGTAAAATAAGGAGTGCATAACACCAACTATGGATTCGATCTACTAAGAATTTTCTTATTCTTCGTAAACATTTTAACATTCCTATATCATTCCGTATCCAATCTGTAAGCCCATGTGAAAAAAGTAGGCTTCAACGAAGAGAACCTTTAAGGAGGGAGAAGATAAACATTCCATAATTGCCCATTTTGTTGTCTTGTTAATTTGGTACCAAATTGTATTTCGAAAAAACAATAGAAAAGCAAAAGATAAAGTCTACCTAGGGCTAGGAGTGTAATAACAGCAACAAGCAAGCATATTAACGTTGCAATAGCAACGCCTACTTTTTCTTCTGAAACTATATATGTTGGCATATAAACCAAGCCTAATTAGGATTTGGAAGTTTTTTAATTATATTATATTTAGTAGTTGAGTTTGTAAGGGATTTATTTCCTAATTTATTTAGTGTTAGGAAATTGCGTTGGTTGAATCATTTAAGGATTTAGATTAGTTTGTACCTATTTAAAGGCATTGTGCCTAGTTATTTCAATTGAGGAAAATTGCATTGAAAAGTTTAATAAAATTATTTCCTCCCAAAATTCCAACTACTTATTTTCGTTACTGTGAAATTCAATTGATCAAATTTTAAGGCCATCATTGTTTAAATTTTCATCTAGATGTGTATAAATACATGAACTTTGTTCATATATTGTTGGGTTGTAAACTACACTTCGAATGCAATTTAGTCTAATTCAATCGTCTACAATGTCACCACAATTAATAATTAAACAATGTAGCTGTTTAGCAAACCAAAATAATTTTCAACGAATGAGTTTTCTTTAAGAAAGGTCATCTTTACAAGTTGGGCGTGAAATATTCAAAATTTGGTTGCCACTTAGATTATAAAGCAACATTAATTCGAAAACTGACTACTACGAACGTTTTATCAACAACATATTCCAATAGAAAAGAAGCTTTGTTTACAAAAGTCTCAGGGTTACTATTCTACTTTGGATCCTTTTCCATTGTTTACAATAGTTGAGTAAGTCTATTGGTAAGAAAAAGTTGCTTCTTAAGAATAAGCCTTTGTGGATTTTGAATTTCTTAAAAAAAAAAAAAAAAGTATAAAGATAGAGGAATAACACGTCTAAATAATATTTTGTAATCGATCATTTCGTAATACATTAGATCAAGTATCTATTTATCTAGGGCGGACGCAGATCTTGTAACTTGAAGGGCAAGATATTGTAAACATATATTTGTAAGGAGTACTTTTAAAATTTTAGGGAAAGATATTGTAGACATATATTTGTAAGGAGTACATTTAAAATTTTAAGGAGGCGAAATATAAATATGAAATATAAATCTTATAACAATATAAATTAAATTTTTAAATTTTTTAAGGGTAAAAAGTATAATTTCTGAAATCTTGCCCGTCCCTACACCTGCAATTATATTTACTTCACATTCATTACATCTCAAAAGTTGATCTTATATTCTAAATAATATTACCAATAATCAAATTATTCAAACAGATCACATGTCTTCCTTACTTTTAGTTCGTATTAGATTGAAATATTTTTAAAATAATTGTACGTCATAATTAACATAATCAAGATGTAATTGATGCATAAATAAAAGTATCCCGCGTCTTGTATGCGGGTTGGCTATTCGACAGTATTAATTTTGCTCATGATGTGTCTGGAAGTCCTCGGCAACCAGTATTTCACAGAAAGTGGACAAAGAATTTCATTAATAACGGACTATTTTGATCCTTTGAAATCACTTGATGAATTTAGTAGATCATTTTAGGAGGCCCTAAGGACTGTAGATCGAATTCTTATACTATTTTAACTACTTAAAATGATTCCTAAGAAAGAGTTTATATGGAGTGATTATTTTTTTTCGCAAATTTTCAAGTAAAAATAGGAATTAAATTATTCTAAGACCTAGGAATTAAATTCTTCTAAGACCTTAAAGGGTTAATAACACTTTATCCCCTGAATTAATTAGGTAATTATATTATTGTTCTCTTAAATTAAAAAAATATACATTTTATCTTCAGCACATTATTCATCATTTAAAAATTTTAAGCTTAATTATACTTTGCCCCTATAAGTAGGGTCGATTACAAATTGCTCTATGTGTTAAAAATTTATCTACAAATTATCCCCAAGTTTTACCACAGTCAAAATTCCATCAAAAGGTGTGTGAAATGCACCTGTTTTAAATAATTTCTTAGTTGATTTTGCCACCTGGATGTTAAGGTGAATTTCAGTTTAATGCCCTGACTTTTATTTTATAATTATTTTTTTTAAAAAAAGAAATCACCTCTCTCCTTACCTGCTAGTAATTCGAACTCATAATCAATAAATTATAGGAAAAACTATTTAAACTGCACTTCGTTCAAAGATAACAGTGATTCCAACATTATTGTCTAAAGAATTCTTTTACCTTTTAGCATTAAGTGTATGAAGAATTTTGATATTTTTTTTCTTGCATCGTTCAATTTTTTCATGCCACGACTTTCAAAACAAGACCATCTCTTTTTTCACATCTTATATTTTTTATATTTAGAATAAAATTTTCAGTTTATTACTATAACTCATTTTATTTTATTTTTAATAAAAGATTGTTATATCTATTGATATTTTTTTATTCAAACAATATTGTCAAATTTGGTTAAAAATATTTTCTTTTAAAAAGTGACTTATGATAGTAGTTGAAATGTTAATTTCTTTTACTATAATTATTCTTTCCAAATGAAATAAAATAAATTTATTTTTCTAAATTATGTATTATTCCTAGTAATATTTTCTTTTCTTTTATAGAGCATGAGTAAGATTTAAAGGTAAATTTTATAGAACGGCCATTAAACTAGTGATACTTTATTATAACTTTTCAATGCAATTTTCCTCAATTGAAATAACTAGGCACAATGCCTTTAAATAGGTACATGTTAAGATGAATGTGCAGGTATTATAGGATGGACAAGATATGCAATGAATATATAAGGGAGAAAGATAAGTAGAAGAGATCGATGAGAAGAATTCTTAAATAGGCTATATCTTTTTTACAAGTTACTACCAAGTGATTTAAGTGTTAATAAGGATATAGTTCATTATAGAATATAATGGTATAACAAAATTCATGCAGTTGACCCCACTTAGTAGGAATAAGACTTAGTTTGGTTTGGCTGGTTTTCGTATACAGCATGAATAAGTGAATTGATCAAGTTTAATTTATAATTTATATAAAACATATAATATTGTTTATATTTAAAGCAACATATATATATATACACACACACATACACACATAAATGTATATATATTTACTCAAATAATGTAATTTTTTATATACAAAGTTATGACTTAATTGCTAATAATAGAAAAATAAATTAAAAATTGAAAAATAAAGAATGTGACAAAATAAATAAAATACGCTCCTTTATTTTAGATATAAAATTAATAATAACAAAATAAGTTTGTGATTACATGTCAAACATGCATATGAATCTGAAGAATATAATTGAAAATAAATCATAGACCTAATACTAAAGGGTAAGAAGTCTTTTTAATATTATTGGATAGAAAAAAAAATCATAAGATTTGAAGGACAAATTTTAAAAAAAATAAAGTTAGGGTGACAAAGTGAAACTCACTCTATTTTCAGACTGGCAAAATGAAAATATATAATTGAAGACAATTATGACATTTTGCACACATTTGGGATGGAAATTTTGACCATGTTAAGCCTTGGGTGGTATAATTTGTAGATAAAACTATATATAGGGGGCAATTTGCAAGTGACCTTTATTTACAGAGGCAAAATGTAATTAAGGCAAAATTTTAAAACATCAAGAAAGTATTATATTTTGATTTTTTTATATATTTGATTTTGAACTAAAATAACAAATCAATATCTTTGATTTAGAGAGTGAAAATGTGAGAAAAAAAGAGTATCATTTATAAATAATTAAATACATAAAAAATCAAAATTTAATACCAAGGATATTCTAGTCATTTAACTAAATTATCTTGATGGTTTTAAGATTTTTATTGGATGAATAATGTCAATAGAGGCAAAATGTATATTATTTTACTTTAAAGGGTAAAGTATAATTACCTACTTAATTTAGGGCTAAAGTGTTATTAACGGACCTTAAATCTACACTTGGGGAAGAAAAAGAAAAGAGAAGCAAGAAAGGGACGTATATGCAGGAAACGTGCATAGAATTCTGACGCCTGAACCCTGTTGTGCTCATAAACAAGTTGTCAAGAGGATACATTCTTGTTGTTGACTTTGATGTAAATTTAGAACGTGACGAAACACTTTGAAAATTATTTTTGTATTTTAAATATTTATATAATATAATATTATATAATTTAAATATTTATATTGTATAAATTTTTAAAATTATAAAAAAAATTATAGAATTATCCAAAGACTTTTTTTGCACCTAATTTTCAGCTATATTGCAACATATGTAATGAAGTCATTGTCCACATTAATTAAACATACGTTGTTGTCACTTCGAAATTAAATTCCATATTGTCGGCAGAAATTAGATGAGTATTTTTTTATGGAATATTTATCTTTTTCTACATATTTGAATAGTATTATAATTTGATCATCCAACAATATCAAATTTTCATTAAAAAAATAAGAGATTATATTTCAGTGAAGAAAAGAGTAGGATACAATTAACTCCAATCAGTTTTTATTTGAGATAAGTTGTTTTCCATACGTTTGGAAAAATGAAGATGAAAGAGTTCCAAAATGATTTTTCATAAATCCAAGAAGTTTGACACAAAGGGCTATGAATATGTAAATTTTTGCCAAAGCGAAGGGTTGCTCTAAAATGTCCAACTTGAACTTCTAATTTCACAGAAGTGTAAGAAACTCCATACAATTAGGCCCCAAAATTGCAATATTTATATATGATGGAGTTCATTAACAACTAATAACAATAATATACAAAAAAAAAAAAAAAAAAAAAGGTATATCTAACTTCAAAAGAACAATTATTTTCAACCTTGATAAACGAATTAATATCATCGAATAGTTGGTTCAATTTTTTTCCATCATAAACAAACACAACTTAGAGACATACCGAGTCTTCCTGAAGAAAACAGTCACTGAGTTGTCTCGGGTGCAAGTTGATCTGATTCACTTATAAACTTATTATCACTTTTCCCCAAGAAATAAAACCTTCTTTCCTGAATTTTCCATAAATTAAAGTATATTTTTTCTTCCAACTCAGTAACCAAACCCCACAAGGTTTCCGTTGAAGGTTTCTTTACTTTAAAAAGCAACGATAATTTCTCTTTACAATCTTCTAATCTTTTCAAAACGCAGACTAACTCGACCGATTCACAGAAACTCAAACAACCGAGTCTTTCATTGAACTCACCGAGTCGTGACAAAAGTTCATTAACCGTTGACAAATAATCATTGCCCAATAAACTGATTACCTCGTTCAATAACTTGTTCCCTTCAACAAAGCTGGGATCAGGTACTTCGCATATTTCTTCAATCATTCCAACCAACGAATCAGCGTCCTTCTCAAATTTTGATTCAAGAAAGACGAGATTCTCTCTTCTTGCTTATCTTTCTCCACGCTGCCTGTCGTGGATCCCAAGAAATAACCCAAAACCCTAGAGTTTGAAAGGAGGGTTTCGACGTAACGAGCGTACCATCTCACCCATGCAGACAAAACCCACGTAAGAGCGGTGGCGCCGTCGCGGAAGGAGGAGAGTTTGAGGTAATTACGGCCGCCGGTAGCCAAAGATGGAGTGCTGGTCTTGGAGAATATAGGGTCCGCGTTTAATGATGTGGTGGAGAGTGAGGAGACTCTTGAGTGCCACGGTGGAGTTGCTGGTGCCGACAAGGCGGTCTATGAGGCCTCACATGAGGGATGATAAGAGACAACGGGAGCTGTTGCCGAGAGTAGGGCGGAGATGTGGTGGTCGTCTGGTGGGGTGGAGGGTGAATATATAAAAAACGCGGAGGACGGCGAGGCGGAACTGATTGTTTGAGGTCTTGAAATGAAGGATACTTTGGATTGTGAAGCCTAGTCTTTCACAGCTCCTATTAGATCTCTTAGCTTTCTCCCCATGTGGATAGTGGAAGGAAAGTGAAAATAATGGTTTGAAGAATGAAAGAAAATAAGAGACTAAAGAGAAAAGATGGGAAATGGGGTTTCATTTACCACTTTAATTAGGGGATATTGGGGTTGAATGACTCTTGATTATAGTTGTAATGACTATTAGTAAAGTCTAAAAAGTTGTTTACTGAGATTGATCAAGGTGGTATTTGAGCTTAGACCAAAATTTATAAGAGACAGGGTTATCATTTTTATTTTTTAACCGTCAATAATAAATCAGCTTAAAGTAAATCCGATCAATCTAATATTCACCTTGTTTGGATGACCACTCTGGCTATATATACACCACTTCATTCTACTCTTTTACAATTAATAAAGACCACAGTTCATCTATAACGGTTAAAAAAAAAAATGATAACCTCACTTTTTTTTCCATGTAAGATGGAGGAATATTTAAGAAAAATTAAATTTAAATTAAATTGGTGATATATAGAACATATATAACGACATTTAAAAAAAAACTTAGTTCAGATAAACTTGACAAATATTAAATTGATAATAAATTAACTATTATATAAACTTTACTCTCGGCCCTTTCTAATTTTGTTTCATAAAGCGGTCAATCTAATATTTAGGATCTGTTTGGTGCACGGACGAATGAAATAGAATGTTTCATTCTCGAGTTATAAATCTTAGAATCAGTCGTTCATAATCTCTATTGTCCACTGTTTAGTTGGTGTTGGGTTTTAAAGGATATCCCAACAATAGTCCCCTATTTGGCTAGGATCGATTTATAATATATTACTTATCAAAGTACTCCTAAACTTGTAGTATTAGTAAACTAACAAATAATATGCAAATTATACTTTAATTTCATGCCAATGATATGGGAATTGCTTAATTATCCAATCTCATAACGCATAAGGGTATTTTAATAGGTATTGGTATTGGTGTTGGGGTTGAATGATTCTTGATTTTACGTGTATTGACCACTAGAAAAGTCTTAAAGTTGTTTATTGACATGGTGAATTTGGTATTTGAACTTTATGTAATTATGTTTCTTTTTAAATTTCTTTTTTTTTTTTTTACCATCAATAATAAGTTTTAAGTTATAGAATCAGATCAACTTGGCACCTTGTTCGGATGACCACTCTCGTCACCTATACACTTCTTCAATTCTATCCTCTTACAATTAGAAGAGACCACAGTTCATTCCCCCACAAAAACAAAAAAAAAAAAAAAAAAAAAATTTGTTTCTTTACCTTTTTCTAAGATAAGGAGTACTCAAGAAAATCAAATTCAAATTAATAGTGATATCCAAACAAGAGCTTAGCTCGGATAAACTTGACAAGCATTAAATTGATAATAAATTAACTGTCATGTGAACTGTACTATAGGTTAGGGGTGTTCATGAATTGGATTTTCAGGTTTGAATTTTGGGACCCTGGCTTCAAAAAATTAAACTCAAACTAACCCAATTAATATAACTACCCAAGTAAACCTAACCCAAATATTACTTTGGTGGGTTACTCGGGTTACTTAAGTTAAAGGATCAAACTAATAAAAAAAATAAAAATTTATGATTATAAGGTTATCCAATAAAACTATATATTTTGTAAAAAGGCCAATTTAAATAGTTAGGTCTAAATAAAAAGAAAAAAGATGCAGAATATGGTAAATAAGATTTTATTTCAAGAATGAAAAGGAAAATATATATAAGTTAGATGAAATAATTAGGACAAGTATTAAAAAGTAAAAATATAAGTAAATTTATTGGGTTGTCAGCTTATTGGAATGAACATTTTATTTTAAAAAATAAAACCCAATCTAATCTAACAAGATTCGAGTAACCTAATCTAATTAAGTAACCCAAAACCCGATAATCTAACGCATTTAATCCCAATTCAATTAACTTGAGTTAGATTAGATTTTTCTTAGTTAAATTGGGTTTAAACACCCCTACTCTCGGCCCTTTCTAATTATTTTTTTTAACTGTCAATCTAATATTTAAGGTCTGTTTGGTATACAGATTTAATTTGTATAAAATCTTAATTCTCTAGATGTGTATAAGATTAGAATTAGTCATCCACATAATCATAATCCCTATTGTCCACGGTTTAGCTGGCGTTAAGTTCGTTAAAGGATCCTAATAATAATTCCATATTTGGTTGGGATCGACTTATAATATTTAATTTACCAAAGTACTCCTAAACTTGTAGTATTAGTTAACTAACAAATAATATGCAAATATTACAATGAAATTAATGCCAATGGTTGGCATTTCAAGGAAAAGTTATCAGTTAGCATGCCATCAAACAGACTCATCCTTAATTGTCGGACCCTTTATGAGATGTCTTATAAGAGACAGGTCCAGCCCCGTTGACAGTCCTATCTTCAATTTTAGGGATCAAAATAGGGTGTGTTCGTTTAGATTGAAAATATTTTTCAGAAATTTTTGGTGCCAAACACTGAAAATATAAAATTACAACTATATTTCTTCAATTTTCTTATAACTGGCTGACAGACATCTTTCCTTTTTTCTCTCTTAAGTTATTTTTGTCTTATATTCAAGAGTGATATTAAACTCCAAATACTTACTTTTATAATTTCATTTGCTAAATTTATTTTCGTTTCCCTTCTCAATTATTTTTTATTCGTTTTTCTCTTAATTATGGGTCCCACACTAATATAACTATCATTATGCATATTTTACTACTACATTGTACTATCATTTAATTTTGAACAAAATCATCTATCTTTTATTAACCACATTACTTGTAAGGTATTTATTACCATTGTTATAAATTTTTTAAACTTGTATTCATAAAATTAAAGATGAAACTGTTAAAAAATAAATATTTCAAAATATTTTCATTTTGTCAATCGAACACCGAAAAATTGTATGAAAAATGGATTTTTTCATATAAAATGTTTCCAAGGAAAATATTTTCCCTAAGAAATTTTCAATCCAAACGAACACACCCTTAGTTCTCAAAATTTTCCAATTCAACCAATTTAGAACAAATTTGAAAATTTTGCCAATTAAAAACAGAAAAAGTCACGTGCACGTGACTGTCTAATAGACAGTTTCAAACATGAAAAATACAATTTTGTCTCTCAAAGTTTGGGTCATGGTCTATTTTAGTTTCCAATTCCTCCTGTCTCTTATACACATCTAGATGTGTATAAGAGACAGGATATATATAGACGTCTATATATATATTTATTTATTTATATATATGCGTCGGAATTTAATCGGATCGATAAATTTTTGATAAAATTTGTCGCTAAATAATTTATCGACAAATTTGACAACAAAATTTATCCGTTGAAAAATGTTTCATCAATGATAAAAATCTGTCTCTTAATACACATCTAGATGTGTATAAGAGTTCAGATACTACATTCACCATTCAATAAATAACTGATTAACTATTCATGAAAACTCTTATGTGTATCTATCATTAATATCTGTTTTCTTTTCTTTTTTTTTTTGTTAAATATAACGACCGAAAATTCGTTGTTAAGAATAACAGTTTAGACGAAAAAATTCGTTGTGATTGATATTTTAAAATATTTAAAAAATATTAATGACGGAAAAATACGTCACTAATTTAAAAATATTATAAAAGAGATTGCTTATAAGCACATGAAGTATAAATTTGAACTAATATATTAATCATTTAATTTTGTTCAACATTTACAACTAAATATTGAGTTTTTATTTACTACACCAAGTTCAGCGAATATTACAAAGATTAACTTTAATAGATAAGTATTATAACTATAAAAAGTGAATTATTATTATTTTATTATAATTCAAAGATTAATTTTGAATTAAACTATTGTTTAATTTATTAGTGACTTATTATTGTGTTATTATTATCTTTTCTTTGTATATAACTTTTCCAATACTAGATTAAATGGGTTGAAATCAGTTAAGAAGTGTTATAACCCATATTAAATTTAACAATCACGTGCATAGAAAGTGTTATAATGTAGATAGGAATAGTGAATGGTTACGGATGTTGATAGTCAAAGGGAAAAATGGAAATATAGTTAAATGAATTTTAAATCGGTTTGGAAATGTTATATTCCAAATATATTTAACAATTACGTGCAATACATTGACTTTTTTCATTTGTAATTGACAGAATTTTCAAATTTGTCCTAAGTTAGAAGATGTTAAAAAGTTTGAGAATTAAATGCATTTTATTTAAAAGTTTAGGGATCAAAATTGACCATGACCTAAACTTTGAGGGTCAAATTATATTTTTTTCATGTTTAATACTTGAGATTTAATAGTCACATGTCTGTTTCTAATTCACACAATTCTCAAATTTGTCTTAAATTAGTTAAAATTGAAAATTTTGAAGATTAAATATATTTTGTCTTAAACTTTAAAAATCAAAATAGATCAGAACCTACCAATTCATTATAGTCAGATTTGTATGTTCTCTGGCCAGAGATAAAGTAAAATAGGATGGATACGGGAGAAAGAACAAGGTGACCGATATGCTACCGCTTGTCCCATTATGAAGCCAGGGTCTACCATGGTCATGCAGCAGATACAGAAACGGGTCCCAACTCCCAAGGGGCAAGGGATATTTTACAATTGTCGATTAGAGATTGAGGCCCAATCGAACAGGACAATTTTGAGCGAATTTAACAGATTTATTGTTTAGTTGAGTTCCCTTGGTTCTATTTTTCTGTTTAAATTAAGGGGGAGTTCTATAGTTTCGTTGAGAGAATCATTCTTTTAACTTTAAATCTTTCTCTTATAAATTTCTACAATACATAATATTATATTGTTCATCTTTGCCCAAGCACAAGTGCTTGGTTGTCTAAAAAAGATTATAAAATTTCCTTAAATTAAATTAAGAGTAAATCTCGACTATAGTATATTATCGACTTTAGATGTGAAAATTGAAACATATTTAGATTTCAAAAATTACTTTTGCATATGTAACATGCATTTAAACCTGATTGTATAAAAATTTTACATACTTACGGTACATGAAAGATTAGTCGTTAAAATTAAATGTCACTTAATTATTGGTTAGTTGACAAAGACTTTCTTTCTTTCTTTTTCCCGGTGGGTCTTTCTTCTTAGTGTTCTTTCTTTCTTTCTTTTTTTTCTTTTTTTTTTTTGGTTAGAATTAAAAAAAAAGTTAAGTATGAAACAAGTAAGGAAAACTTGTCCAAACTGTTTAACCTAATGGTACATTGCCGTTGCCAAGAGTGTGAAATAAATATGAAAGACTATGCTCGTAGTTAAATAATAATATGATTAATTTTTTATATACCGTTGATAAAAAAAAAATTTCTATACCATTAGGCATAAATGCATATCATATATGTATTATTTAAATTTTAAATATAATTTTTGCACATGTGGTATGATTCGCACTGATAGATTATTTAGGATTTATCTTTCATATTCTAGACTGTGTATACACATTCAGGTCCTATTGGAGACACTTACTTAACGTAAAAGATATATCACAACGAAATTTGGATCGCAGAGCTCAAACTGCCACAATAATAGAGTCCATACCTTGTATTAAAATGGTATTTAAAATTTATTATCTGAGCTTGAGCACATCTAATCGCTGCATTATAATTGACAGTCGAGTTTGGAATTGATTATAGAGACAGAAAGATTAATGGCCGACGCATATATATAAGTAGTTTGAGAATATATATATACTTTATTAATTTTTCCTAAATTAAATACTACAACTTATATTTTTTGTAGATAATGGTTAATAATTCTAGTATTCTATTAACTTAACTAAATTCGGTAACTCAAAAATTTATAACCTAACTTTATTCGTTAAATATAGTTGAAATCGATAGGAAAATGATATATTTAGACCTGTCCATTAACACATCTAGATCTGTCTCTTATACACATCTTATCTTGATCGTGTACACACCTGTCTCTTATACACATCTAGATGTGTATACAGAGACTCTATCTCTGTCTCTTATACACATCTAGATGTGTATAAGAGACAGATTCTAGCTTGAGTATGAATTTCACATTTATAATAGTATATACCAGAAACTTATACAATTCTACCAATAAATAAATAAAAATAGAAGTAGCAATAAAATTTGCAACCACCCTACGTAGGGACCTTGCATTTACTAATATTTCATTTTTCTACACCTTTTCCGTACCCAGAAAATGATTTGATTGTCGTTTCGTTTTTTACCTTGAACTTGGAGCTTAATTGCTTTGAAAATTTAGCTGCACGTCACCGTTTGCTTGAGATTTAAGTTAAACTTGTATGCTATTATTCTTGTTTTGTTTTGCCCCAGCGAGGAGAGGGAGTTTGGGTCATGGGTTTTGGATAAGGAATCAAGCAAAAAAAACAAAAGAAAAAGTACAAGAGGATCTTGGGGACCATTGTTTTATTTTTTTTGAAAAAAAAAAAATACACATCTTTCAAGCAAGATGTATACAAAAGAATCTTATGTAGGCTCAATTGATTTTACAAGTCTCAATTCTATAAAAACAGTTAATTTATTCTCTCTCTTCTATTTTTTTTTTTTGTACAATATAAAAAAATGAAGAGAGACAATAAATTAATAGTTGTTAAGAATTGACAAATTAAAATCAAGTTCTAAGACATAAATTTTATTGATAATTTCTTCTCATTTGATGATATTCATACATGGATACACCTACAAATAAAAGTTTACTCATCTATTTCTTTTAATTATCTTTACACTTGGGAAATTGATTTCGAAGGTGCCAAGATCCAATGGTCCTATTTGTTCTCTATGTGATTTAACAAATCTCCTGTGAGATTCCTTTGGTTTTATTATAAGAGCAACTCTCAGTAACTAACAGTTCTATCCGTTCTGATTCTTAATGCAAACCTTAATAATCAACTTGATCCGGGCAGAGCAGATTCCCTTCATCCCTTCATTCAGGAGCTTGCTGAAATTTTTTATCTTGACGATGACCAACTGCTAGAAATGCCTAGTAGTTGGTGCTGAACCAATGTGAGCCTTTCCATCTGGAATGAAAACTCCACTCATTTGCAAAACATATGCCCAATCTTTCATATGCGCTCTCCCAATTCTTGATCCAAGACTAATGACCAAAACAAAACCTCTAGGAGGTTGCTTCTTAGCGAGCATATATTTTGTTGTACAAGAAATGGCTATAGAAAACAAATCCAGTCAAAACAGGAAGCACTTAACATAATGAATGGTCAGGGAACTTGAAAATGCATGTTTTCATTCTGTATTGTTGAGTGTAACAAAATTTTGCTATAATGTTGTAAAGAGACCATTCCCCTTGTTCTTTAATTTATGAACAACCTGCAAAAACATGTGTTTTTCTGATGTCTTAAGAACATTTAGTGGGCAAAGATGAACGAGTTTGGCTAGAGCATAGTATAGCATCAAAGATCAGATGTAACATCTCTAAGGACAGTTCAATATTGAGTAAGCAACCCCAAATCCATCTTGACCCCAAGTTTTCTAACAAATCAGATACTAGTAACTGCACGACAGAATAATGTAGAAGTTTCATATGATAGAAAGGAATATAGTGTTGCGTATTATCCTAGAAAAGAAAGAAAAAATGTGGGATCTTACCTACTTGTAATTGAAGCAAGTTGTTCTGTATGTTCCACTCAAAATCCCAGTGCTTCCTGTCATTTTTTAATGTCCAGTAAGTCCATCCAAAGGAAGCTGAATTATATACCTCTAGCTGTGCTCTCCCAAAATCTTGGTAATCCGTTTGGGTTCCAGTAGTGTTCCACTCATTCGTCCACTCTCCTGAAATCAGTTCATTTCTGCATGTCATGCTTCTGAATCTTAAACTCCCCAGCAAGATTAATTTCTAATACTTCATGTTGATAGATTTTGTTTTTAAATATATAATGATCCTAAAATTGCTCAGTTCGATAAATTTATCGACTATTGATAAGCTAAAACAAAATTTCTTCCGAGGTAGTGCAACTGAGAGTCTAAATTAATTAAGTATACTACGGCAAAGAATACAAAGTTGGAATCATGGCACCGATAAAAGAAGTGGGCCATCAGGCTTCTGATAAGAGCTTGTACTTGGGATTCTCGGCCAGCCTTGACCTGTCTCTTATATGTTGTCCAGTGTGCTCATGTTAGAAAAA